>JAPDSC010044878.1:226298-333809 GCA_026290005.1 Latrodectus geometricus
CATTAAAAAAATAAATAGCATTTTGTGATAGTTTTAGGAATATAAAAGTAGTATCCGCAGTACTTGAAATATTACGTTTTTTCTCAAGCTTGTAAAAAATTATACAATGAAATAATATAAGTATTCAAATTTGACATCAACAATTACTACACGTTAAAGACACAATTTCAACGTTAAGAAAGAAATATAAGAACATCTTCAACAAATTCTTTTTTTTTGTGTGTGTCCTTCACAAAAAAAACCTCTTTTTTTAATTTTTAAGTGGTTGATTATAAAAAAGGAAAACATTTTTATGAAGGTAGTTATACAATTACGTACAGCTGTTGAAAGAGAAAGTAAATTCTTAAGGGTCTTTAAAGAAAATAAAAAAATAATCATTAGCTTCTTTAGATGAGTAGAAAACGTACAAAAAATTCAATGGGCAGAATTATAAAAAAAAAAAAAGTATTTTATAAGCTCACTACTAAGCTGAAATAAATTTAAGCTAAAGTTATCTAAAATTAACGTATTCTTTTTTTTAAAACCGAGAAAGAGATAGGATTTAAAGTTTATCACTTAAAGATGTGTGAGTCTTAAGCATTTCAGATAAAATATGAAATGAAAACAGTCTCATGGAGAAAGGTATTGATTTTGTGACCGGAAGGTGGTGGGTTCGATTTCTACCCAGCCAAAGATGTTAGAGTTAATAGAGAAATGAACGTCAGCTGGTCTTATGTTCCTCCTCTGATATTGTGAGGTAGCTTATACTCGAAAAGCTGGCTCAGGCGTAAGCCACGTAACTGAACCACTAATTGAACTGTGAATGTTGCCGTATTTACAATGAGACAATAACTATGATATTTTTATTTGGATTAACACTGGTACAACAGGTGATGATTTTTTGCCAAGGTAAGAAGATGGAGTGTACTTGGACATAGATGATTATTTTCAACAGCCAATAATCCAGTTCAAGGACAACTTGATGATCAGCTTTGAATTTCTATTGTCGTGTTTTGAATACTTATAAAAATGTATGTATAATTTTATCTCAATTTTAAACCAAGATTCTTGCAACGCTCACAATTGCTTTGCAGTAGCAATTTTTTATTCATACGAAAACACTAAACTTCATAATTACAATAGAACTCTACGCCCTGCGTGACTGTACTTTTATACGAATTCACAGTATTTTTTATACTAGAGGAAAGTAACTATCTACATCAAATATCGAAAAAACAACAATCTTCCTTTTTACATCTTTTAAATATGAATTTCAATATTTATTTTAAGCTTTTGATTTCTGCCAAGTAGAATACACGAAACAATTTTAGTCACTAATAGTTTGGCCATGATTCCTTTAAACAAGGACTTTTCGAACTTCATCATCGCAACAAGACATCACAATGGTGAACTCGAAGTAAAAAGAACGATGGCTAATGACCAATTTTCAATTCTGAGAAAAGTGAATCGTTGACGATATTAACCAATTTTAAATAACGTTGAAAACCGACAATATCCACTCATTTCAAGCTCTTAGACTTGAATAGTGGGAATCCATTTTATAAAACTTATTATATTTTTTTACTTGAAATTAATTCAACTAATTATCGCATCATAATGAGAGAAATAAATGAATAGAGGGGAATTTATTTTCCCATCAATAATAATAATTAATTGATTTGAAACTTGAGTGAAATTAAAATAATTTTATAAGGTGAATATACGGCATTCCTTTCTTAATGAAAAATAATTGAAAAAATTCATTGAAGAGATTGTGTTTATTTTAATTATGATTATTAAAGAAGAAAAAAGCTAGATGAAATACAAGTTGAAGAAAAAATAAATAACCCATTTGCTTTTATCGGTGAAATTCATGTTTGGTGTCAGGAATGAATTGCAATTCATTCCTTCATCTTTACACTTATTTATTTTATTAGCCGGAGTGATCCGTCTCACTTTTTTTTATCTCCTTATCGCCTCGAATAACTTCACACGCCATCATCAATCTCTTAGCTCCCGTTTCTTTTTATTTATTTATTTCTAGAGTATCCCATGGAACAGGCTTTCTTCCCTTCTTGTCCAAGCATCAGGTACACCATCCGTCACTTCAGTAGGGGGGTGGCTGTCCTCGTTCGAGATCCCCGTGTAATTTCGCAGTCAACCCTTCTCTCCAACGGTTTTAAAATCTGAGCTGACTCATCGTCAGGTTTCAGCTTCGGCACTTAATTTTCATTTAAGATCGCAGCCATTCAGGCGTCCCTCAATGCTCTCCTTGAGTCATGCTGGGCATACTATTTCTTTTTATTTTAAATTGGCAGGGACCGTCCTCAAATTGCGAAAAATGCAAGTTGTTTCAAATGTCTTAGTTGGGCATAAAATAACTAAACGCTTTAAGGTATTTTATGCCAATTTAAAATAGAAAATATTAAATTCGAAATATTTTGTGATATAAAATGCCGTTTAACTTAAATAAAGATAAGCTTTAAGGAAAAATGTAATTTTTTGGAAAAATCTGAAACTATTTCAAAAGAATGAAGAAATAATCATCTGTTTACTAAAAAATAACTGAACTATTAACTCATTTTCCAAGAAATAATTATTCAATATTACATGAAACTTGAATTATTATTAAATAATAATAGTATGTTTTTTATCAGTTGCATCACTCAGTTTTAGCAAACAACTTGAAAGAATTAAACGATAATGAATGCAGCGCAAAATAATTAAAGTTGGGAAAATAAATTGACAATAATTAACTAACAAAATATACATACCCTGATTAAGCAAATACGGGTAAAAGAAACCAATTTTAAACTTCAGAAAATAATATTAAATGTTAAATAATTTCTACATTTTATAAAACAAAACCGGAAAGTTATTAAAGTTATTCGTAAATCTTACGGATCATCAGAATTCTTCATCAAGAACAATAAAATGAAAAAAATAAAACATATAATGCACTAAAGATTAATATTTTAAAAAAGCTCATTTTAAAAATGTTGTAATTGTGTAAAACTTTTAATAACCCTACTTTTTTTAAAATGCCTTATATTTAAAACTATTGAATTAATTATAATTAAAGATTATTCTATATGATATTAATTAAAGTTTGAAGTTTAATTAAAGTCCATATTATAGCTGGTCTTTAAAACATGACATAATCGCATTATGAGTATCATAAGGTGAATTAAATATTAGATTAGCCTATTGTGACGCATTTTCACCTGATTCTATAGATCAATGTCTCTAAGCACAGCATGCCACTTCGTAATTTTCAATCAGGATGATATCGGGAGTAACAAAAAGTGAGATCAAGAGATATGCGAGACTTTTTTTACGTCATCCCATACTAGTTGACGGGCATCAAACCCTACAGAACTTTAAATGTTAAGTGGACCCTTCAACACGATGAACTTCTGCTGAGTCATTATCGAACCCACTACTTTCAGAGCAGGGAGCAATTCTTTCCCTCTCCAGTCTCTTGGGCGCCTGAATTAAAAGATGTGGAATGTTTATTGTAAATACTCAGGGCTATCTGGTGGTCAGGTAAAATTGTCATTTCTCTTTCCCTTTTAAAATTTAAACCACACATTACTTTTAAAAAATGAAATTAAGGTGCACAGAGAGAGGTATCTAGTGATAGAAACCACTATTTCTAAACTAAAAGATCAGCGATTCGATTCCGTGAGTGTATAGTAATTGGAGAAGAGTAATATGTTTTTGTACCCATATCTCTCGATGTAAGTGTTTGAGAATTTTCGGATTTTCTTTTCCGGGATTCATTGGTATGGTCTACCATTAATGAAAAATTCAATCGGATGCTACAATAACCTCAAATTTGTAAATAGTACCGACATTTTTAAATTTTCCACCAAAACTTTCAGATTAAATTTTACAATATTCATTTATAGAAATAATACTTGCAGAGCAGGAAACTTATTTATTCTGACAAGAAGCCATTTAAAGATTTCAATATTTTAAAGAACCTTTTTCTCATTGTAATATTAAAGCTTAATATTACATTATAGTACTGCATTCTATTTCAAGCTGTTTATTTCTGCTGATAAAATTGATATAATAAAATTGTCCTTAAAAATTAAATTACTAATAAGAGACGAAGTCAACATCCTAGCTGGCAAATCTCAAAACATAAACTTCAGTTTTCACATAACTGAATCGAGATGTGTTGTTTAGCTGAATCAGATATTAAAGGAATTGCCTATAAGGCTACCTGTTTTCTGTTAAAATCAGTAACAATAGATCAATAAAAATTATTTTCTTGATACATAAATATGCAAAATTATATAATTACAAAATTAAGTGAACACTATGCAGACTTTCATTTTAATAACAAGCCGCAATAAATGGTGAAAAAAATATTTCTTTCATGAAAATATAAACCTCTTCAAATACAATAATTCACTGAAGGCAAATACAGTATTTTAATAGTCTTAAATAATATACCAAAGCAAAGATTATTAAATAGTATTATTATTTAATACAAACATAAACATGTAATTTATACGTGTACCATCAGAGAAAGAAGTAAAAATGACAAATTTTCAGAGAAAATCAGAATAACTAAATAAATATTGTATTAGGTTTACAATTTTATCCGAATGAAAGTGTATTAGATACTTTTTAGCAAACACAAAAAATAGTAAAATTGGAGTGTTCCACAGAAATAAATGATCATGTAGAATTTCATAGTTTCTAAATAAATGATAATACATATCTTGATTTGAACATTTCATTCCTTAAAGCAAATAACATTTAATCTACTATATTAGAACTAAGTGTAACTAATAGTACTTAAAAAATATTAAAAATACTGTGAAATTAAAAATACGATTAGTGATGAAACCATATTTATCAATCCTTATATTTTATTTTAATAAAATTTCTTACACACATTTCTTCCCTAATAAAATGGAGTTTCGTATTTTTTTTTATTTCTTGGACACATTGGAATTCTAAAAGGGTGGCCTCGATATGTCGAAATAAGCTCCAATTCAAATCATGTCACTGTTACTAGCTTTCGCTGCATTAGTACTTTTCTTGCAGAAAAATCACTTTTACAGAATATAGAATCCGAATTGACGCCTGCTACCGATTTCACTTTGAAAGGATATAAACTGCAGAACAAATTGCCAGAGGGCGCTAGGCGTTTGCATAATTTATATTACCTACGTTGTCAGTATCTATTTCTAAATTCCGGAGATACATTGAATTTGCGAAAAATCCCTCGTCAGAAATGGAGTTCTTCGGCAACAAACACGTGCACCTCCAAGCACAGAACGAGAGTTATGCAAATTTCAAAAGTTAGGGGGTGGATGGTACACTTTAATCCAGTAGAGGAAGGGTTGGGCGATAGAATGATAATAGGATATGCTGCTGTATAAGTTATAATGGGGGGTGGGCGATGATATGTCGAAGAGATATTGGAGGCTTTTCCGAAGAAGGGTGGAAGGGGTGGAGCAGTCATTAGAAACGTTTGAACCGCGGTGGAAGTGAACCTTCCAACTAATAGCTATATCTTCCTCGAAAATGTTTCACCCAGACTTTGAATATTTTAGAACTTTTGCTAATTCCTGTAGAAAGTGAGTTTAAAGGACTGCATTAAGCTTTCAGTTTCGAGAGTTTTAAGTGTAACTTTCGAACCGTTATAATGTTCCTAAATGTGAAAATGGTTGTAGAGAAAAATTCTTGAAAAGTGAACGAAGATTGTAATAAAACTGAAAATTATTTTTGCCAATGAATTGTTTCAGAAAAAAGTTCAGAAAAAATTAGAAGTATATAATTGTTTTTTTTGGAAGACAAGGTTTTTTTTTTTCAATAAAATGAGTTTATAATTCACACTGAAGTCACATAATAGTCGTTTGTTACTCACTAATGAATATTTATTCATTTATTTTTGTCCAAACTTCATCCATTTGTAAAATGCAGGTAAATTAATCCAATAAAG
Source organism: Latrodectus geometricus (assembly GCA_026290005.1). NCBI lineage: Eukaryota > Metazoa > Arthropoda > Arachnida > Araneae > Theridiidae > Latrodectus > Latrodectus geometricus. The sequence continues at coordinate 232,243 of JAPDSC010044878.1, forward strand.
TTTTATTTAACAATATGTGATTGTGCAGACTGTTGTTCGATAAAATTTTATCGAAACACCGTGACAATTTTCCCAGAAAAAGTAATTAGCTCTGAAAGATAATAATTTATGCTACATCAAATCTCAAATAAAACCAAGAATCAGAACAGTAAAATTTGATGAAAAGAATTATTAGCTTAATTTATGTAGTCATACAAGTACACTATATAGAATAGTACAATTGTTCTTACCAATAGAAAGGCATAGAATACGTATTTTATGATAGTCATGGAATCTTTAGATTGAGATCTAATTCCCAGTTTAAACTAAGCGATTCAGTTATTGAAAACAGATTCAGATTTTCAGTATTAATCAACATGAAAACGAAAAAAAGATCGAGACTGTTAAATGTAGAAGACAAGACAATTTGAAAGTAGCATTATCATTTATACGACCAACTATAAATGAAATTATCAAAAATCATCAAACTCAAATTTCTCATTAAAAGTATCTTTATTGTTACATTGTAATTAATCCTTTAATAAACGTAAATTGTAATATATATTATAGTATTTTTTATTTTACAATCAAAATTACTATCATAAATTATTTTTACACAGTGCCAACTTCTATACTTATCTTTTTATTTGTATGCCATGAAATTTTGAAATCTTAAAAGTGTGTCACGGAATAAATAAATAAATAAAAAAAGATTGAGTAGCATTGTTTTATGTTTAAATTTTTCAATCGAATCTATCACTTTTATGATATTTTTGACCAATCGATTGTTGTATCACGATTAACAGAAATCATTTTATGGTATAACTAACTATAAGATATAAAGAACGATAAGAAGTGGAGATTCAGCCCATCTTTGGTCTTACATGTCACACAAAATGCACTTGAGATATGACAGCAAACACTTTTATACACTAAATTGCCCATTATGTCTCAAAAGGATTTATAAACAGTAGTTAGCGTTTCGGAGGCTATATTTTTCACTACTGAACATTACATAAAATACCAAACTTGATAGGATCAATTCTGGTATTTATAAATAACTTTAAGGTAAAGATGTTTGCTTATACTACAATAAAAATATTTAGACATACTATAACAAAATAGGGAACATTAGTTCTTATATACACAAAGCAACTATCTCAATATTTATTGGAGTTACGTTGAAAGAAAATAAGAAATATACACGTTTCTATGTCTAAAATTTTCAAAATATTATAAAAATATGCTACATATTTATATTAATATATTTAGATATATACTACGACTTCAACTATTGAGTCCGCGGGGGCTTGGTTGGTCAGAACATTCTTCTCGTTACTCGATGATAGTGAGTTTGAATCCCGGCTTAACCGAAGGTTCGTTGTGTCCACTAAAGGTGGCTGAGGCACGTTAAATATCTCGTGGTCTCAATGTCCTCCAAGTGGAATGATACCTCTGGGATGTTAGGTCAAGTATTTGAGGACTTCTGTGATTGGTTTTTGAATTATGAAGACTCTCACCCGGTTTTCTCCATCTAACTGGTGGAGCCCAACTCAGGGCAAGATCTAGGGGAGCATGACGGTGAAACAACAATTATTCAAATTAAGTATTTATATCTGATTATCTACACCGTACCGCAGTTATACTGCAGGCTATTGATAATTTGGGATTTACGTGTAATGCCTTGTAATCTTCCATTTAACGTACTTTAGGTCCTATCAGCACTAAAATTTTTTATTGGGTCAGAATATTGAGTTCCTTACCTGTCAGTTATTAGAACAGTGCTTAAACTTACTATGCTTTCAAGAATTTCAAAATGTCATTTCCATACTTTATGTAAATCTTTTTTGAAAGTTAGAAAAGTGACCCAAAATCACATGAAAATATAAAATTAAGTAAAGAAAATGTTTCTGAAATTATCTCACACACAGATATATTCACATGCATTGTATATTATAATGTCGATCTACTGGAGTATATCATACGTTCTCATTAATACAGAGAAAATTGTATGAGACTTAAAAGTATTTTTTTCAGAAGAAAGTAGAAGAAAAATAATAATAACTTATATAAAATAAGCTTATCATAGGTTTCTAAGTCTACAGATTTGAAGGCTTATAATTAGAAATAAAATGGATTTTAGCAGTACATAATGTATTTTTTCGCACACTAACTTCTATTAACATCTAAATTTCATAATTTTTCTTTTTATACCATTTTGTCCAATTTTTGGACAGTTTTTGTTTAATTAATTGTGATTAAACAATAAAAGACATTTATGGTGTGGATCGCCAACTAATATGTCACTCCATCCACACATAATTCTGCAAAATTACATAAACTTTTTCATTCAAGCAATTTTTGTATAAGTTCATGAAAATCTGTGAATATTTATTGAATCATTATTAAACGGAATTGGTAGATGAATGGTTAACACTCTAGCTTTGCACGTTCAACAATTTATAGGTTCAATTATCTCTTCGAGTGTAGATGTACTAATCCAAACCCACTTAAAACTGTTGACTTAAATACAATTAAAAAAAAATGTTTGAATCAGTAAAAAATAAATTAGAAAAAAATCAATAATTGGGAATAGAATGTCTTATAATTTAACAATAGCGTTGCGTTATATGCATGCTTATATAAAATATCTTGATTTCTTCACAGAATATCTTCTTTAGATTATGGTTATTTTGTTTATTTATTTATTGTTTTTTTTAAATTTCTTAAAGAATTGATGTGGGAATTCACTTTAAAGAATTTGAAATATCCTAATGATGAACTAAATAAGGAAATTAAGAAGCATGTGGTTCAGATTACAACTTACTTTATTATATACAACCTTAAATTGGAATCAATGAGAGCATGCGTGAGATAAGTGAAAGCAATCTCAATTAACTGTTTATTTTTATTTCATTATAAATGTTAGAAATGTTAGTAATATTATTTAAGCATACACGACTTTTCTGAGGAAAATTGTTGAGCTTTAATAAGTAACAGACTTTTGCAGGAACTTAATTTAAGAGATCGCATTGGAAATACTTAATAGATGTAATCTTTATAGTATTATATTACTGCAATTTAGAATTCAAGATAGTTAATGGAAATAACCCCATCAAAAATTTTTTTTTCATCGTTATACTGTTATTTTCTAACCAGAAAGATTTCCTTCTACTATTCGAGAAAAGCTTTTCTGGAATCACGTAAATGGCTAAGAAAACAACAAAGGATTCCAAATGGGCCGAAGAAAAAAAAAGCGGGGGAGGGGTTGAGTAAACAGATCGCATTTCCAGTTCTTAACGCGCTTAGAATACCCTTCCAAACAGGAAGAAGAGAAAAAATAAGATTCCGACTTTTCGCCATTTTATTTATAAGCTATTTGATGGCCCGAAGCTCAAACAGCGGGAGGTCCTCACAGTCTAAATAACGGCAAGATTCTCAGATTCAATAAAAAAGCCCTGATATTTCATTCATATAGATATAACAAGGGGACTGTAAAAAGGGTTTTTCGCCGCAAAGAGCCAAAAAATATAAAAGTGTATGCCATGAAAGAAAATCGCTAATATATATCTTTGCTTAAGCATTCAAGGAAGCACCATGGGAAGAAGATACAGAAAAAATAAATAAAAAAACAAAATATTTTTGGTGGATAAAAAAATTATTATTTTTTCAGAATCCACTGTTTCCCCTTGGGTGGTTGCCTCGGCAACGACAGGTATATCCTCAAGGTTTTTTATTTCCTCTTTGGTGGTTGCTCCATGTTCCTAAAATCCTTAGCAGAGTGCTTTGGGAGGAAAAAAAGTGGTTAAAAAATAAAAACTATGAGGCTTGCACATCGCTGTTTCTCAAAGAAAGGATGTTACAAACCTATGAAAAAACACATATTGTTAATTTGGCATTGTATTTTTATGAATATATGAAATTACACAAACAATTGTACACACTTTAATACATAGTAAATACAGAGAATGCCATAAGAAGAGCTAAATGTTTATGATTAACAAGAACTTAAAAGCAGAATTTCATGAAAACAAGAAAACAAAACATCTGTTGACAGGGATTTTATTTGGGACCTAAGCATTAGTTATAAAAATTACCAAAGTGATCCCATTTTATAGTTTTTATGACTTAAAGTAATACAACCTGCCGATCATACCTGCCGTAAAATAACTATTTGGAATCATGGTATTTGATGTTTTTAGACAATTTTCTTCGTTTAAATACTGAATTACATATAAATTTTATATTTCCACACAACAATGTTGAAGATATTAAATATTAGTAGTCAACAAGTTTTGGAACCTTTTGTAGATCTTTATCTGAATATATATAGAAAGGAATACACATCTTCTACATTAACTACACATTGAAAGTTGCTTAGAAGTTACAGGAATAAATTTTACAAGAAAATTGCGATGATGTTTTATTCATTCGATTGTAGGGTCAGAGCTTTCTATCGAATGCTGTTTAAGAATGACATCCTAGATAGCAGCAGGAATGCTTACAGTCCGAAGCGTAAAAGATTCTAAATTAACTTAATAGTATGACTATTTTTACAAATTTCGAGTCGAATTTGTCCCGATTTGATACTCCTTTTTCTCGATCATTAACGCTTTTGTGGTATAATTTCCATGTCTTTATCAGTAATTTTTTTATATATATACCCTCTTTATCATTTTAATATTTCATAAGTAAATCTTGTGTATTGCATTAAAACAATGATCATACACGACATTTTATTTGTTTCAAATATGAAGTACAGCTATTAATCATTATGGAAACTAGAAATGTGATTGTAGTTAGTTCTACCACTAGAATATTTCAACGAGAAAACTATTAATTAGCATATTTTAAAAAGAAAAATGAGTTCTCATTTTTAATCAAGGGACGGGAAAGTAATGTTAACACATGTATTTCAGAATGCATATTGTTAATAACAAAAAGCATACATAAAATATTAATAAATAAAAGAGAATTTGTATTCGCTCTCTTACTTTTGTATAAATGTTAGTAATATGCAAAAAACAAAATTCTGACATTTTTGTTTCTATAATAAATTTTTTTAGAAAACTCTAAAAAGATTTCATTTATCACTTTTATACGTGAAAACATCAATTAAGACACTCGAATAAGTTATGAAAAAAACCATGCCGCCAGTTCGTATGAATTAGCATCAATTAACGCACATAACTTTTTCATTTAAATTTTCACGGAGATTTCTGCAATTGATGCTCTTATGTTAAATAAAAAAAATAATGTGTAAAAATTCAACACAAAGCAAAATTGTGAAACATTGAATAAGCATAATTTTTCTCCGTAATAAGCTAAAGTAAATCTTTTGGGGTAAGTTTCGGAATAAAAAGAATAACAATTCATGCATCAGTGACTTAGCTACACCAAACGCAAAAATTTCCATAGATCTCCACTGTGAGAGAGTGAATTTGCATCGGCAACAAAATGCAAAACGTGCTTTGTTTTTAAAATTCGAAGCTTTGAAACTTAGGATACACAAAGTGTTTTTTACAATGTCATTGATGTCGAAATAAGTGATGTGAACGCTTTTAAGTCAGTAAAGTACCGAAATAGCAGCAGATACATTTCTTATTTAGCAATTTTTTTTTATTGATCAAGTGATAAAATAGACACTTGAGCTGGTACTCTCCTCTTCTATTCTAAATCAATAGTGAGTTATTAAAAACAATTCTTTGAGTTTAAATTAAAATAACAATTCTTTGAGTTTAAATTAAAAATTCTTTTCGCAAAACATTTACCAAATTATCTACTTCTAATTAACACATACTTTTGCAGATTTGTCTAATGGAAAGTTAGTTGAATTATAATGTATTATGAATACAAGAAATGAGAGTGCCTTATCACTTCAAAGGCAATTTTTCTTTTCAAAAAGTGATCTGTAATTATAGATGGCAAATATTTGAACTTAAAAGTGAGCATCCACTTCCTTTTAATTGCAAGAAATAAGTAATTTGCATACATATCTTAAAAAGTTTTAAAAAGGAATTTAAGAGCAGAACTGATTTTTTTGCTTCTAGTCGTTTGAAATACAAGGTAAACAAGAAAGTTCTTGAAGTTTTTAATAACCCAAAACAACATGACCGACAGAAAATAGAGCCTATTGTTAGTCCTCGAAGTAATCACCATTGACATCTAACAACTTCTGCCGACATGTCATGGCGACATGCAGCTATGCAAACCCTTTGCGGTAAAACTTGGGTGTTTTGGACGCAAAAAAGTTCGCAAAGGTTTGGCGCAAGTCTGCTTCATTGGTGAAAAATTTTCTAGGAAGTTAAATTGTCCAGGGAATAGAAAAGGTAATAATCTGATGGTGCAAGGTCATGTGAGTAAGGAGGATGGAACAAAGTGTTCGAACCAAGTCACTTTAGCGTATTCTTGGTCACCCATGAGACATGCAGGATCACGTTATCGGCTAAGAACAGTACATCCTTGTGATTATCCAGTTCTGCCTCCTTCTGTTGCAATGGCTGTTGCACTTGTTCCAATTACTGGGAGTACAGGTCCGCAGTGACCGTTTGGCTTATTGGTAGCAGCTCATAATGAACGACTTGAAGATTAGTATACTAGACACAAAGCATAATCTAGCGTAGTGGGTGCATAGGGACAAATATCTCAACCTGAATTTGTAAAACCAATGCCTTGACGTACATTCCTTCACAGCATTAGGCCCGAATCTTGGCAAATTTGGCGACTTGATACAGCAGATGATAAGCCCATTTTGAAGTGGTAAAGCTAACAACACCGACACAAGCTCCTTCAACACGGCCATTTCTCTTGAGTATGAGTTACAATTGAATAAAGAGAGAGTTAGACTTGCTTTTATTACGACTGATATTCCTACTCTCGACTGACCGCTGTCTCAATCACCACATACACTAATTTGCATACTTATTGTCACTTTTTCAACGCGAAAACAGCGTAACACGGTTTTTCTCTTCCTAACATTTTTATTCAATAAACGTTTTCTAATGAATACAATTTTTAAAAAAAATTAAAAAATTGCTTTTATTGTCCTTTTTGTATTCTTAAATTTATTGATAATATTTATCTTAATGCTTTCAGTGGAAAATTCATTTGTAGTATTCTATAAAATATATTTTCCTTTGTTTGATGTAAAATCATCGAGAAATTTTCTTAAAATAAAGAAAAAGAAGAATAAAGAAAATAAAGAAAGATAATTTTCTGTAAAATAAGAAAAGAAAGAAAGAACAGACAATGAGAATAATTTGTTTTCAACGCACTCTTTAAAATATATTAAAAAATTCATTACTAGGAAACATTACATCAATTTTGAATATTTAAAGTTTAAAAACTTTCCATGAGAAATTTGGATAATTTTGCTATTTAATCTTGAGTTCCAATAGGCAGATTATTTCAATATAACTTTCGCTGTATAGACAATTCGGTAAACGTATTTAAATGTACACAGAAATTTATATCACATTTGTTAATTAAACGTAATATGTTCTTTGCAGTAAAAGTTAGTCTTATTAAAAGGAGACATTAAATTCCCTTATCTTTTTACCTCGCAGCTAATATATAATGATGCGTCCTGCCAGGAATTCCACTGTTAATACAGGGCAGCCTAATTTCCAAATCAGAAACAGAAAGAGAAACTCTGTCAGGGAAATTAATTTAACATCATTTCTGTTTGTTCTATCAGCATGTTGTCTCCTTTTCTCTAAATTCCACGTCTGTTCTCAATGCAGATATTCACATTTAATTAAAAAAGTTACCTGGTAAGATCGTTTGCATAAGTTTCAGTTAATTTTATGATAAATTATAAAAAGAAAATGCGTTCCATTCAATGATTCATATTAAAAGGTATTCAAAATAATTGCAATTAGCGAAATTCATTAATTTTTAGAGGTACTTTTCAAATTCTTTTTATTTGTTTATGCTAAGAAAAGGTCACTTGCAATTTTCAAAAACCACATATAGAATTATATATATTGACATTATTTCGTACATAAAAAGAGTTAAGTATAAAAAATTAAAAAATGAATTAAATACAGAAATTAGGCATTCAAACAAGAATTATGAGTGTTAATTTTAAATGATTTTTAACATAACCATTGAGAAGTTTTCCCTAATCAAGAATAACTGCTTCGTGACTTAAATAAGTTATAGAAGGCAAAGTAAATCATCAAAAAACAATGAATATCTATTAATAAGTTTAAAATCTCAAAGACCCATTTGTATTTTAAAATAGATCCAAATAGACTTTAAATAAGCTACAGTTAATGTAGATAACTATTATGCTATACTTAAACTATGTCTCAGCTAAATTAACAAAAAACTAATTGTTTCAATGAACAAAATTTTACCCATAAAACTCAACATCGATGTTTTTAAAGATGTTTTTTCACTTGTCTTCTATGCGCATATTTTTCAAATGAAAGTTAAATTAAATTTCTTTGACTGATTTTCTAATACTTATTAGGAAAACAGAAATTTCAAAAATTTTATGTGTTTTATAAATTTTTTACAGCAACTGTGAAAAATGCATGAATGACTCATAATATAATTTAGGAAGCACTTAAAGATTACATTTTCCAACTATGATTGTTTTGAGATACATGTGATAAAGTGAATTTCTGAATGAAAAACCTTATGAAAATATAAAGGTTTTTGCCCATTTCAATTCTTCCATTACAACCACGCTGTCTACTAACTGATCATTACAGCCATGCAGACTACCATACATACTACAAGAGATTAAAATCTATCATTTAACATAATTTGCACAAACACAAAAATGGTGTAAATTTTTCTTAGTAATAATTAAAATTACTTTTGATTATAAAGAATTTTTTCAAATGATCATAGGATATTAGACATGAAGAGATGAAAAAATACTGTTATATTTTTCACTGGTATATAAATTGAGCGTAAACATAGATATGCACAAATGTATCTAAACTAAAGTATTTAAGAAGTGATATTAGAACGGGATAACAGAAGTTAAATCGAAAATTCCAAGTAGGGATAAAAATGGGCGAATGGCAATACACGATACCGGGGATAAATTTTTTGAAATAAAATTCCAGCTCTTGAAAAGTCCACGTCGAACGGAAATCGAAGCCTACAGCTTATCCCGAATGAAAAATTGAAAACCTTCGAAGCATTGAAACCCACGAACTCAGAATGAATATTAAGCGTTCTTTTCCCTTGATTTGCTGCAGGTTCCATAGAAACAGTCTCTAGGGCAAATATTTCTTTTTTGGTAGGATCAAAAGAAATTTAGCCTTTCATGTTTTTGTTTAATCAAAATCATAAATGTATACATACACACAATATATATACACACAAAGATTTAATTCAATTTTGATATGTTTAACATACTTTACTATGACGTAAAACTTTACCTTAAGATGCCCTTAAAACCAATAAGTACAATTCTGTAAAAATAATAGAATAAAAATTTCTATGTGGTTTTCTGTGATCTAATAAGTAATGTTTAGTAAAAGTTGCTTCATATGCAACGTATGTATGACATAAAAAAAAAAGAAAAAACTTTTGTTCCGCGATCAAAGTTGACCTAGTTATTCTCTGAATATTATGATTTTGATATGAAAAATGCTTCAAAGTTATTATTGTGTGCTTATCTAAAAGTAAAATAAAATATAACAACAACAACAACAACACACACACACACACACACACACACACACACACACACACACACTCACACAAACATACACACACACACACACACACACACACACACACACACACACACACACACACATATATATATATATATATATATATATATATATTTATTTAAATGGCGTATTTCTATTTTCCGTGCAAGTTGTATTTTTAATGTTTTTCACGTATTATAGATGAGTATAAGATTAATTTGTTTCAGCATATTATTTAATTGCAAAAATTAATAAATAATATGAAATGATTGTGATTCAATTTATTCTATGTATATTTTTTATTTCTCAGCAAAGAAAATAGTTTTAATTACTATGCAGCTGTGAATCAATGGCACTGATAAGGAGTTTTCTTTCCCTACATGAAGTGCATATAAGTTCAGCATGAATATAATATTTTATTATTAAGAATAGTATAATTCTTATAAAATAAAAATTTTAATAAATAAACTTTATAAAATTCATCATATTTATTTATTTAAAGAATTAAAGTAAAATGTGATGTTTAACTTTAAGAATCTTTTCAATCTTATTTAATGTTATATAAAGCAAACAAATTATAAGGCATTTTCAAAATACTGACTTTCATGTTGATTCAAAAAGTATTATCGTCCGATTAAGAGGACAATTCCAACACAGGAGAGTCAAAGACAGCAGTCAAGAGCTCTGACACCTGATGAAAGTGAGGACGAAGTCATGCATGTTCTTGTGAAGATTTCGTTTACATTTGAAAGAACATTTAGCAAGGTATCTTTCATAGATAGAATTACCAATAATTAGAAAATATCCACGAGAGTAATTTTATCTCTAAATCAAAAGTAAATAAACAGAGATATATTTTTAGTTCTTTATTTGTTTCAACTACAATACTTCAAGTACGGCTGGAAAATAAAATTCATAACATACTTATTTAAAAGCATTTTTTTAATTTAATTATTTTTTTTAGTCTTTTCTGTGTTGATTCTTATTATTAAATTTTATTATTTTTTAAATAAAAGTATAAAACTAAAATTTTTTTTATTATATTAGGTCTGCTGAATTGATGGTTCGTTGAATATGGGGAAATGAAGCCAACTTAATTGATGGAATCGTTTTATTGGCAGTGTGATTTGGGGAAAGCACGCCAAGCTTCCATCTTTAGACTGAATATGCTGCATGAGCTGAATAAGCAGTGTAACGATATTATAATCAGCATTTCTTCCTGCTTTTATTATGTACATAATCAAAAATATCCCCCAAGTTATCATTAGATGCATTTATGAGAAGTATTTCAGAACCTCACTCAGGCGACTGCTTTTATTATGACATTTGTAGTCGCATTAAGGTAAGAATTTTTCATGCAAATAGCAATAAAACGAAAGAAAAATATAAAACTTAGAATTGTGATTTAGTCAACTGTATTCTTAAATTATTATTTTGCTTTTATCTCCTCACGCACGATCCAATTATAATTTTTATTATTTTTAAATGAACTCGTCTAATTAGCCTTCCTATATTTGGAGAATCAAATCCGTTTTATAATTAAAATTATTTAAAAAAAGGGGGGAATCTTGTATCATATTCACTAGAACGATCGATGAATCCACTTTAAAAAAATGCTTAAAGAAGACACAAATAAATATTACCATTTGTATCATTATTAAATTTTACAATAACATGTGCTTGTTCATCAAGCAATTGACAAAAAGTTTGGATGAAAGGAATCCTATTAGAATAAATATTACGCGTGTCAATTTAATTGTTAAATCGTAAATTAATACTCAAATTTCAAAAAATTAATGTTACTGACTGTAACAATTTAGCTTGATTCTAGGAATTCAAGTACATTTGTGTAAAGCTTACCTTATGTTGTATATGCACAAAAAGTAAATAAAAAAAGCAATATTTTAAAAAAGTTTATATCGAAAATACATATTTTTTTAATAATTTATGCATGTTGTAACTGATCTTAAATAAAAGAGAACGTGAATTATTTGCAGAATTGACCTATAAAACAGTCATTCGTCTTGTGAACGAGGGCTGGAAGCCATGAATCGGAAAATTGAACAACAAATTCTTTTATCTTTGGCTATTTTTCATAGAGAGAAAATGGATACAGCTGCGACAAATCGAAATGGTCGAGCTCTCATAATTGTCACACAATAGACAATGATTTTCCCGGTTATGGATGGCTCCTTGGGTTCCTGTGATTTATCAAAACACAGAGGCGAAATTAGAGTTGGCATGGATACTGTTTCCCGCGATACAGCGAGAGAGAGAGCACTCGCCTGATTTTGCAAGCCAAGGAATCGTTGCTTAATGTCATTTAAACGTTCCGCCTAGTTAATCTAATGAAATTTCCTGCTCATAAAAAGTGATTGTTGAACTAGCATACTTTTAAGGTAACCAAAAGAGAATCATTAGGCAATTCATTGACATAATTTTTTTGTGCAGTGAACGACTGAATAACATAGTTTCCATTTCTTTTTTATAATTGAGATACAGTTTTGTCAGTGTATTTCTATTGACTAAATCTATTAAACACAGCCAGTGATCAAGTAATTTTGAATCACAAACATGCGATGAGGTCACCCACTAAACTGGTACCTCATTCTCCCCTCACACCACACATAATTGTTTGGTAGCAGAGTAGGCCTGGTTTTTAGTTTAACAGTTCATGAGTTCGATTTCTACCTTGAAATATTTGGACGGTTCGGAATTCATTTTAAATTGTAAGTTTTGACAGAATTAGCTTTCCTATGCAAAAAATGACCTAGAATCAAAATCCATACCACGCTAGTACTTGGCAATTGAATTGCATTGCATTGTAAATGGGTACCGTGTTTCTGCAGACAGAACTGCTAAACACAGGCAACTATGTTGTGATTTCAATTCATTGTCAAGTTACGAAATTGATACTTGAGGTAGTGCACTTCTTCCCAAGTTTTGTTACTATATCACTGGAAAGAGATTATATTATTTCAATATCTAATGTGCATTAATTTTGTCATCACGAGACTTTTTGTGGACAGGAAAACATATCGGCCAAGTTACCCTTTAGAAATTAGAGCAATATTTGTTCTTTACTTTTTGAGAGTAGCACTTTAAAAATATTATATGATGATTTAACAGTAACATTAAGATTGTAAAAGGTATAGAGATTTGATATCAGCATTTAATGATACAATATTTTAACGCGATAGCGGATTGCTTGCACAATAAATCATTTTTATTTTTTGATACCTTTTAATTTTTGAAAAAAATAACAAATGACATTAAAAAATTCATTAAAAATTTATTAAATTTAATTATTTTTAAAATTTTAAAAAGATATCAAAAATGTTAACATTTATAGATACCGAAGCTAAATCAAAATGTAATTAAGAACTCCTTATTTGTAGCAATTCAAATTTAGAGATTCTACGTCAACAAAAATTGAAGAATCATAATTTTGTACAAAGGCATGAAATATTTAAGGAAAAATAAAAACTTTTACAATTGCTTTTTTTTAATAAAGGCATTATAGTTATTTACGTATACTTCATATTTACAAATTTTCTATGTCAAAAATTTGTGATCAGACCAAAAATTAGAGTAAATAAAATAAATAACTGCTGATCGTATAAAAATGAGTTATTGTACGAATTTGTTATGCAGATAATTTTAGTAGTACCTTTCAGCACTAAGTTTGTATTTCTTTGAATGGAGATATGGATTACAGTATGCTTGTTTTAACTACCTGTACGATTCCGATATATTCACAAAGTTTTATCGCTTGAAGCTGTTTTACTTTATTAAAACCAAGAGCATATAATAAGCAACAATGCATACAATTTTGCATGTGCTCAAATTATTTTTGCAGTTATATGCTAATAATTTCCTAAAAGCTAAAACAGTTAAAAATGATAATTTGTTAGTTAGCTGCATGTTTTAAATTAAAAAAGTAAGTATTCCAAATTATAAAAAAATTTCATTTAAGGGAAAAAGGGCGGAAATTAAAATCGAAAATATAAAAATAATACTAATGATTAATTAACTTTTTTTTCCTTATTTGCAAAATTTTGTCGAAACGTTAAAAGAAATTAAAAACATTGAATTTTTTACTGCAATTAAACTGCTTGCGATTTTTTATAGCAATATTTTAATTGGTTGGACCAATCTTTTCTATGATAAAGTAAAGACAAAATATCATTTGCTTTCGAAAAAAACTCTACTAGTCTCAACATATTTAAAACTGCAAATTTGTTGCGCGTTCCAAAAGAAATCTTAAAAAAAATCCAGAAACTTTTGATGTCTAAATGAAGATTAAAATGATAATATTAATTCTAAATATATCGCTTAGGAGAGAAACAGTCATTTTTCATGACCTTAATTTTTAATTCAGGAGATAGAAGACAAACTTAGTAACCAAAGCAACTGACATTTTTCAAGGCCACTCCAGAATCAGATAATTTTTTTTCCTTAAAAAAAAAAAAGAAAAAAAGCCCAGATGAATTTGAGTTTAGGAAGTTCTAGAATATTTTTCGAATTTTGCTCTAATTTTGAAATATCTTCATACAATTTTCATATTACTCACTCTCTCTCTCTCTCTCTCTCTCTCACACACACACACACATATAATTCTTTTTCTTATATAGAAAATTTAATATGAATATTGAAAGCATACAAATACAACTTTATAAGTAATTTTAAAAATAAAGTATGTTTTTGTATTTTATATTATTAAAATGAAATGCAGCAAACTCCATATCAATAGTATTTTGAAGAATATAATAACATATAGAAACTGTAAAAACTAAACTTTTGTTAAGACAAAAGTATTGATAACAATTGAAACATTAATAAATGAGTTAAATAAATTGTGAGAACAAGAAAAAGAAAAAATTTCAGTTATATATTTGACCTATCATTTATATATTTGTGGATATTTGCGATAGGCAAAATATTAAGATAGCGTAATTTTCTATAAAAACCTCTAAAATTATCTTTGAACTTGCCATATCGCTCGGAACATGAAAATTGAAAGCTTATTAAAAAACTTTTTGTTTGTAATAAATAAAAGAAAAAAAATAATAATCTCAAGTATGCGCAAGAGCTGAACAGCAGTGAAGTTGTAAAATATCATATATTCTAATAAATCACGTTTGAAGTTACTTCATACTGAAAAATTACTGTGGAGACATTACATAAACTTGCATCCAAATGAGTATAATCCTTCAAATTAATATGGGACAAGGACTTTTCCCAATGCTCTGAGCCGATCATTTTGTGTTGAACGATGTATGAATAACACAGCATACCTTTTTGTTGTTGTTAATAAAGTTTAGTTTTTATTAAGTAGTTGTTAATAAATTTTTGTGATAATTTAACCTAATAAAGATGATTACATACAAAAAGACAATTCACAATACCATTGAGATCATACAATCATAGTTAATCAGAACTATAAGTAAGAATTCCCATTGCACATGTGGTGTTTACTCTATCACCAGATCACTCAATTGTATATTTGTTGTATTAGACATTGTCGAAAATTCCATTCCGCTGCACAATTGACATATCTAATAGACATAAAAATATAATAATAATTGAAAAACATAAAAATAAATTGATGCACCAAAAAGAAATTATCCGATTACAATAAGGATTTATGTAAGATTGAAAAATGAAAATTTAACTGAACGAGATTGTTTCAAGAAAAAACAGATTTTGTGAATTATGAAACATTTCTTTGAAAATTGATAGTAATAAGATGTAGTAAGAGAAAAATACCCTAATATTTTTTAGACTAAAATCTCAAAATATTGAAATAGGTGAATGGAAAAAAAAGCATTTAATGCAAAAATTCTAGGAAAAAATTCCTTATTAACAAATATTTTGGTTAAATGAGTGACGTCGCAATTAGCAATGTCTTTTGGTTTTAATAACTATATTTAATAAATTCTTTTAAATTTTCCATGTCCGTAATAATTAAAAAAAAATTAATAAAGCCATATACAAATATATAAAAACTACAGTGAAATATCTTTTTTACAATAAAAATATTAAAAACAATTTTATTGTAAAAAAGAGATATTTCACAGTAGTTTTTAATATTCTTTTTTACTATAAAAAACAATGGAAGCATATTTTTATTTTTTATACATTAAAGATTATTATATTTTTAATAGCTTGAGTGTAATGCACATTGGAGCAAAGATTAATAACATTGCTGCTAAAGATTTCTTCGAACACCAAAGTCAAATACAATATTTCTGAGATTGATTTCTTTATGGTTGGAGCATAAGCTTTGTTGAAGCAAATGTCACAAGCAGATCAAGAGCTAATTACAGCACCTCGGAATCATTTGATCTCTGTTCCATTGTCCGATCAAAGCACATAAAAGCGAAGCACGCAGCACAATAGATCAGTTCGCCCACTCTGATCCAAACAATAACTTAATACTAGAAAAATCGGAAAGCACCTTCTGCCCACGCAGCTGGGGTCCTCGTGGTTCCCATGGAAACATATCACATCATCAAGCACACACATGGGGAACAAACCCCACTCCGCAGACAGGTGGACGCCGAGCGTCCCCTATTCCAATCTAGTTCTATACCTTACTATTTCAATCACTCACCTCTCCCACCATGTTATGCCCCTCCACATTTATTTGTACACCCCCTCCCCGACTCTAGCGAAGAGAATGGGTCATCACCTACAAAGCTAAGCCAGGAGAGTTCCGGAATAGGGACTGATCCGGATTAGTACTATTAAAAAATACATAACTGAAAAACAAAAATCGATAAAACGTCGCAGTTTAAACAAAGTGAAAAATTTACCTGACAAAAAAAGAGCAGGCGGTTATATAAATAGCGCCACAGGAAATAAATTAAATGGATGTTTTATAAATGATATGTCTATTATTTATATTATATATTCTTGGATTGATACACTTGGATCAATTGAGCAAAATTTGGTTTTCTTCAGTTAAAGAATAAAATAATAACTAACTAAAGTAAAAAAATTACAAATATTATATCTTGTTCTTTTACATTTATATATAATATTTTTAAATACATTTAGGAAATAAATTGCGCATCGTGAAAGAAAAGGTCTTGAGCAATTAATTAAAATAATATTGGAATTATTTATAATTAAAATAATATTGGAAATAGAATGACAAAAAAATTTAATTTTTTCTTGTAATTCTAAGATTTAATGGCAAGAAAACATTAAAATTATGAAAAAAGTTTTTCAAAATAAAAGATCTATTATTATTATTTAAACATGAAGATAACTTCAATTGAAAATATGAAAAAGTAAATCAGTTCAAATAAAGTTAAAATAAAATGCATTATTTATAGAGAGAATATTATGCGCTTTATTTTGAATAACTGTAATTATTGATTAAAATATAGAGATTTTTTCTTTCCTGCTTTAAATGACAGAGTCATGTCTTACGCTATTTTTTATTTGTTAATAAAAACTTTAATAAAATTTTAATCTTTCATTTTTTAAACATTTATTGGTGGTTAAATTAATAACTTAAATTTCAGGAAAATATAGAACTTTGAATAATTTTTGGTCAAAGCAAAAGTTTAGAAAATATGTTAATATATAAAATGTTAATATATTAATTCATGGGAAATAGATTTCCTTTAGTGAATAAGTAATTGACAACCAAGTATTTAAAATTAGTATTTATGATTTTGATTTACATATTGTTCTAGCAAATAATCTTTACAAAATTATAGTATATTTTTGAATGTTACTTCCCTAATTTGTTCACGATTAAAAATCTACATAAAGATGAACCAATATATTTTTTATTATCTTGAAGCGATAAAAAAAAAGTCGCAATAATTGTGAGATTCTAAAAGTTTTTTCCATTTCATTTTGAATTCGAAACATGCATGAATGATTCCTTTCATTTGTAATCATTGGTCACAGGTTTTCTCTGACTAACAAGTATAGGTTCAATATTTTATCTTATGGTAAAATTGATATAAAAAAGCACCCTTAGAAAAATCCTTACAAAGACAGACAAATTAGCAAATAAAGAAAGATTAAAAATCTATTAAATTTTCCATTACTTTTTCATGTAAAAGAATTTTAAAACATTTGTTGTATTAATCCCCGAAGGCTAGAATTGGTGTGATAAAATATATGAATTAATTTCTTAAAATACAAATGCAATCATTCATTAGAAATGTCTAAGTTCTAATTACTGCATTAATTATAAAATGGTTATTTAAACACTATTGTAGATTTGCGGCTTTTCTCTTTAGAAAATCGACAAACTCAAATTAGGGACTATGAAACGAGTATTCTAACAATCAAAATAGAGAATATCACCAAGTCAAGTTGATCTTCAAAAGTTTTACATTAAAAGATCAAGTACCTTTTGGAACCACATCGCGGTTGACTTTATGTGAAGCATTGAGCCTTAAAATCACATAGAAGTAAAGTGGTTTAGCGTTCATTATAAACCATACCCTTAATAATGGTTTTTCCGCTTTATAAGAAATAAAGAAGTTAAGAAAGTTCCGAATAGTAATAATTTTATTTCAATAACCCTAAAATTATCATTAAAAATATACTTACATCTGGAGCCTTTTTTACTGAAGTTTACAGACTTTCTCACGTAAGAATTATTCCGCAGAGCAGTGGAGGGCACTCATTGAATGTTAGAAACAGGACACTATATTAGCAATTACTAAGAAAGTTTTTTATGAACGGAATCAGAGATATATTAAAATACATAGGGTGTTTGGGGATAAAATCTTATGTTAACACTACTTTGGGGATATAATTTATACATTTAATAAATGCTTTTCTGTTTATAATACCTCTTAAAATTACAAACCAGAAACATTTTCTAATGTCTCACTCCTTTCTGGATGAGCCTGCAATTCAAATCAGCAAAATTACTTGACTTCTTAAAATGATTACGTTATTTACTCTTTTAAATATAAGTGATGAAAAATTCGATTAAGAAATCAGACATTAATAAGTAATATTTTGTCAATTGAAAAATTTTATATTAAATATATAGTGATAAAAATAACAATAAATTCGTAAAGTCGCTTTATAACATTTATGCACATTTTAAAAATCAAAGTATTTTTCATAAAATCATATCAGTTATCATTGGATATTTCTAAAAATGAATGAAAACACAAATCTTTGAAAAAGAATATCCCATATACCAATAAAACAGATTTTTTCCTTCTTTAAAAAATATATAAAACAAGAATATAAAACGACGAAGGAATAAGTAAAAGCTTCGAAAAGTAAAAGAGAATTCATCTGACAACAACTTAGTCCTTTTGGAGCCATTTTAATTAACTCCAGCAGAAACTGCACAGATATTTTTCTGCTTCTCTGAAAAGGGTTGACCGAGCCATTAATTTCACCTAAAATAAATCGTCTGCGGATGACAGTTCAAGCAATCTGAGGGAAGTCTTGACAAAACATGGCTGTTTAGAAAGAGAACATCCGACCTTTCTTGGAAAACAAAAGAAAAGGATATTCCCGGATGTCTCCTTTATCGCGAAGTCAGACTGCGGCTATAACATGACAGAATAATAATTTTAAGGTAATAACGCGCATTACTAGTCTCCTCATTTTCTTTGCATATTAGAAAAGTGCATACGAATTCAAACTGCGATTAAAAAATATAATCGAAGACACTCTACTGTAATTTACATACATTCTATCAATACAAATATCGGTAATAACTTATTTTTACTGCAAAATAAAAATGAACTATAAATCAAATTTTTATTGTACAATTTAAAATGTATATTTGTTCAGTTGAATTTAACTAATAAAAAATACTTTCTTTGTCATATCAGAAAACGTGAGAGAAATCTCCTTATTTACGATTTTAATGGCTAGATATCATTTCTTAAATTATTTTTATTTTTCTCATTTATAATCATGATATGGGATTTCCCTTCACACATTTTCTTCCATATCTTTTATGGAAATTTTTTTAGCTATAACTATAAAAATAAATTAACTTTAATTATATTATTTATAGTTTGAATTTCATTAAAAGTTAAACAAAATATGAATGATTCAACTATTCAATTTATGCCTAAAAAAAAATCTTCCTATTTTGTGAAAAATTGCTCTTAATGGCAAAGCATGGGATCAATGCAAAAATCGTTTCTACCAGTTCTTCACCAAAAATTGTTTGCAAATTGCTCAGAAAAATTATATAAAAAATAAGCAATATGTGACCGAACAGAGTTTTCACCTTAAATTTCTTTTTTAAGGTAAATAAAAGAAACGTACATCACAATCAAATAATATAATATTTAAACTTTTATGGAGAAAATGTTGTTTCCAGTAATCTTTACAATGCATAATTCGTGTAACATTCATTACTTCATAATGATGAATATCAGGATGATATTTTGACTCATTTAAATAACTCTTCGAATTTCATTATGTTTACTTATGTTTCATTATGTTTACTTATGTTTCATTATGTTCATTATGTTTCATAATGTTTACTTAAAATACCATTTACTTTATCCTATAAATTGTGTACACAAGAGCTATTTGAAACACTTTAAATAACTTTTTATTAGTGATTTAAACAAAAATTACTGTAATTACATCATATGTTGAAAAGTTTAGGCATGTAAAAACAATTCACCATAGTATTCAGATATAACCTTCCGTCATCTTCTTTCATTAGGTATCAAAACATAATGTTTAGTTAGAAATTTGCTTTCGCCATCTGCGATCTAGGCTCGTATCTCAGGGAAAAAAAATTACAATTTATTGAATTTTTCCTGATCATGCATGAGATATACGTTTAATTGTATTTGTAACATTATGGATATTTTTTACACGGAAACTTTAATTCGATAAAGACTTATGGTTTAAAGCTGATATTGAACTATAACATATATCAATAACCGAGAACAGTGTGCAATTAAGAAACTATTAAATTAAATATCTGGTCAACTCCCTTTTCAGCGACTATATAAGAGAAAATATCGAATTCTTAGAAATACAAACCAAACATATCATTAACATTTAATTTTATACTCAATGTTAATTAAAAAAATATTTTAAAAAAATGTGTTTCTGTATATTTTATTGTTAAAAATTTTATTTCCTGAAAAATGTGATCAAAATTTTAAATCTCATTTCTAATGATGTTGAAAAAATAAATGATATGTATTTCAAAAAATATTTTTGGAAGTTATTGTTTACATAGGAAAAGAAGTTTGCAAACATTTAATTGTTTGCTTTCATTGAACATAATTTACATAAATTTGTTGCAAGAAATTTTTAACGAAAATATAAATATAATTTTTAAGAACAAAAATATAAGACTGATTATAAACTAATTTTGAATAAAATTGTAGAAAGATGATTATTATATAATATTATTGGTTAATCATTCAGCGATTCATCTTATTTAATGCCATTTGTTAAATTGATAGAATGTAACTGTGAAGCTTTTATTGAGACAAAAACATAACCCAAATCGCTTTGCTGAACTCAGAAAAATATTCTTTTATTGTGAGAGCCTCTTTTACCAAATAATCCCTTTAAGTGCAAGGAGTACTTCAGCGAACTCTTTGATAAGATACTGCAGACAAAAGCTAATAAATATTTAATGCAAACGTTTACTATCAGCCTTAGACTGAGCCTTGATCTCTTATTAATTAAAAGACGCATCGAAAGAGATTAAAACAACAAATGTAAGCTTATATTTGTTTCGTATATGTGCAGAATACAATGTTCTAGCTTTTTTATTAACATTGATTTATTGTAAAAAAAACCATAATAAGTGAGAAATAACACCATTGTTATTAGTACCATCAAGTTTAATGCTAATTTCTAAAAGTTTTCGTTTCTGGGAAGAAAAGAATAACTAAGCACACACAGACACACACATATGTTGTTCTGAATCGTACATTGTATTTTTGAAGCTCGTATCACAATTATAGATCATACGAAATGTGATTGGATTTTTGTAGACTTTTTGAAAAAATCATCGCAGAAAAATAATGGACAATTATTTAACCTAAGACATTTGTTTGTATAAGGATTATGTTTATTAAATAAGTATGAAGTGATATTCGTTATAGATGCGCTTTGAAAGGAGAGTC
This sequence comes from Latrodectus geometricus, assembly GCA_026290005.1. Lineage (NCBI taxonomy): Eukaryota > Metazoa > Arthropoda > Arachnida > Araneae > Theridiidae > Latrodectus > Latrodectus geometricus. The sequence continues at coordinate 254,021 of JAPDSC010044878.1, forward strand.
AAAGTATCGGCCGTATTTCTCGTGTTGCAACACGATTATGTATTGAGAATAGCCACATGAAGCACAAAAGCAGGAGGGTAATTATATAGAGAGAATAGATTTCTTTTATCTATTCTGCTGAATGAATAATGCGTTTCTGTTTTCAATATGCAAATCTGCCTAAGTAAGTGATTGGGGTACTACAGTTAAACGGCTGAAGATGGATCCAGTATTTCTGGTTTCTGCGTTAATGATTGAGAGTCTTCCTGGTTTATCCTTTGCCAGGAGTTATTTATGAAAAGTCATGGTGGAATGAAGAACAAATTAGATATCATAAGTAATTATTAAGTTTTAGTTGTAAGGCTGCTCATTGTTTGCTTACAGCTACAGAAGTGTTATCAGCATTTTCCTTCCAAATAAATTCAAGGTTTTGTCTAGATATTCGGGACTGAAAAAAGCATTCTGGGCATCATTTATTTACGAAAAATGAATATTTTATGAAATCAAGAACAGAAACAAACAGACACTCAAACCAACCAGAAATACGCCTTAAATAATTTTATACTGACAGATTTGTCAAAAACCACCCGTTCATAGGAAAATAAAGAGGAGAATCATTTTTCTGCATTGAAACGTCAGTGCCTTCGAGATTGAGCACGTATTCTTGGAAAAACAACCTTAAGCCGCGATAAGACAATGTCCGAGGAGGACTTGGGAAAGGAACTTGTCAGCGTTCTTGCGTGGGGTGGGATTTATTTTGGAAATATATGAAGCGAAATGAAAAGAGAGAAATATGAGGCTGAAGATGAATCGAAAAACGGAGACAAAGGTGACAGCTTTTCCAATAAAACAGAGGCCCAATATTTTGCTCTTGTTGACAGCAAAGTCTCTTCCGATGTCCGTAAGTGGAAGCGACGTAGAAGAAGCAGTATTTGTGGAAATCGATTTTGTTTCCTGGCGGTTTTGCAGATGATAAATTCTCCAGTTTCTTACGCAAGCCGCATATTAGAAAAATGTATCTCCCAACAGATAAAAAATAAATACAGTGATTTATGTAAGAGACTCGGCTTCCATCAGAAAATTGAATTCGCGAAGCAACATGTCTGGATTTTGACGGATTGAAGAACTGGATTCTGAGCTAGATTAAATCATTTAAAAAGACCACTTCAATGTATGTATTATCGTTTAAAAGAGGTAATTCACGAATTTAGAGGTGAGGGGTAATTGATTTAGAAATTTTAACAGGATTTTAGGGAGTGAAATAAATGATTTAAAATTTGCTCTTTTTCATTAAATAAAGATTCATTTTTATTAAATTCAGTAACATACATTTTAAGAGCATATAATTAATAGATGCACAGGGAAAAGTGCTATTTTGATATCGATAATGGTACGATAACTGACACCACATAAAGCCATCACTGAGAAAATCGGTGATCCATTTAAGATTTCTATACTATTTACATTGTCTAACGTACCAACGTTCATCAGTTGAGTAATTTTAAAGTTTAGATAGAAGAGTGTGAAGTCAATTTCCACTTGATATTGGTTTGAACCGACTGCTTTAAATCTAATTGCAGAACAATGCTAGTGACCTCATCAATACCCTATTTTATCACTAAATTCGAGATTGTCAAAGACATTCTTTAACTCAGAAAATAAAATAAATTCCAAACCAAAGGTCACTAAATTTATAAGATCTTCGATAGTTAGCTAAATATGAATTTGTGTTTCTTTAAAGTGGAGGTTTTTTAACAGTATAATATTATTTTTTGAAAACTCCATATAATTATAGTATAAAACATCATCAATTTTATCTGAATTCAAATTTCAATGGAAATATGTGGCACATTGATAAAAACTTTCAATGCTGTGTCAACATAATATTGAAATGCCATTCTAATTGTTTACAACAGTTCTAACTCCCACAAATGTAAATAATTTTGCATTCCGCGATATAAATTGTTAGACATTGTATGCATTTCTTTTAGGATTTGATTACAATATAGATATTATTATTGCTTAATAGTTTATTTAATTTTTGTACAATAGAGGAGAATGATCTACTAAGTTCTAGGAAGCAATTTTTGAATAAAATTCAAATTTATGTCCCCATATTCTGTAACAACATATCAACCCAATTATATTGAAGGAAAACATTATCTATTATCCAAAAGTTTGATTTGTCGAAAGCTACTTTCCAACTTTTTGCTCACAAGAACACATTCGACACGCGCTTCAAAGTCGATCACGAAACAACCAAGGCTTCATGTTCTAGTAGAACATGAAATTCAGAATGAAAGACCCGAGCACACTAAGTATGGTCTAATTAGCTTTCGTGTGCAAAAAATGACCGTTGAGCAACAAGCAAACCAAACCAGAGCATTGTGACAAATCAGCTACCAGCTCAGCTATATCACAATGCTGTTATAGCCACTGTAATGAAGTCTTTTTTTTAATTTATGGGTTGTGATTATGTTTTCACCGTTATTAAAACAGAAGAAAACAATGTCATTTTACACAGCTGTCTTATGTATCTGTTACTTTATTTTATTAACTCATATTTTTTTCTTATACTGGGTTTTATCAATAAAAAAGTTTAAAATATATGATAATGATGATAAATTTTAAAAAGTCAATAAAGTGATTTTTAGTTTTTTTTGCCATAAATTACTCATTTATTATTAATTTGTAACATGTTAGCATCTCATTTTTAATATTTAGGAAACGTAATTTAAAGTTATATTATTTTCGGTAAACCATTTAGTTAGTTATTATTTTCTGTTAAGATATATTATTATTTATACTACATTATATTCTAGTTTTCAGATTAATGAACATTGCTAAAGCGAATAATTATTTATTGGTACTTAAGAAGACAAAACTGCTTATTCTTTGCGATGAAAATGAGAGAAAACAATACTGATTTTAATACATATTAAAATCAGTTATGAAGAAAATTTTATTGTTATGATTAAGAAAACTTAAAAAAATAGTTTTAAATAAAAATGGTAACATTTTCGGAATCAGTCTTATGAAGGAATGTTTAAAAACAAGTCTATGTGTCTCTTCTTCATAATAGAATACCAATTGATCAAAATGCTAAAGATAGAAAGTGATTTCGTTAATTAGGGTTTAGATAACATTTAGAACGTCAATAATTTACTTCAATTAAGATAAATAGTTTGTTTAATATTATATATGCAAAATATTTCATTATTATGCATATTAATAAAATACATTAAACTAACGAATGAAATAACATAATTATGTTCATGCAATTTTAATTATTTTTTCTTACAATTTTCATACAATTTTCAATTTTCAATACAATTTTCTGTTGTTTCAAATTGAGAGCTTTAAATTTAAATTCTATTCTTATTTTCGCGAATATTTTCTTCTCCCTCCAAATTCCATAATTTTGTTGATTTATTTTCCCTAAAATTTAAAACAATTAACAAATGAAAGAATTACCATAATTTAATGTTTATATCAAAATTCGCTTAATTGTAAAATGAGGTTTCAAATTTACTCTGTTTAATAATAATTTAAATAATTAAAATCTATCAGTTTGTATTGAGAATCGCTTTCATTATCAATTCAAACAGTCAAGTGAGTAAAGGAAATTCAAGTGTGCGCATGTGCAAGGAATCGACGACTTCCAAATGAATTACTGTTCTAAATTTAATTTTCCAAACACGCTTTCTCACTTCCATGGAAAGCGATGCTCAAGGTAGCTGACAAAAGAGGAAATTTGTAAGTTCCAAACTTTGAAGATCTGCTTCTCCGCTCGCCAACAAATTAATCGTTTTACTGAGGCAATTTGTGAGGAGAGAGTTGCCAACTGATAATTGTTAGTTTTCTGAAGTAAGTCTGACCCAGTTGAAGGACGCCGATTACTCACCCATCCATCAGGCCCAGGAACAAAAGGAGTCCCCACCCCGGTGCCACGAAACAGCTATCCATTTGTTTGCTTTTCGAATAGAAAGAGCTAGTCTACTCTTTAAATATCATCTGAGAAAGAATTTACTCGTTCATTTGAGAGTTAATTCTACATTTGAATAACAGCTCGTTTATAAGATTAGTGGTTGATAGAAAATTATAGCATTACTATGCAATTCGAATAATCTGTAAATTGTAATTACGGCTCGTTTTCGTGAAGTTAAAATACATTTATCGCAATCGTGAAGTTAAATAGGAAATAAAAATCGAATGTTTACCAATATGAAGTTGAACATTTCAGCTGATCAATATGTAATTAATTTTTAATAATAAAGTTAAATGCGTATGAAAATTTTGGAGACATGATATATATTGCAAATTTTGAAAATTTAAATTGATTATTTGTTAGAGTGGATTTCTATCAGTCTGTTTTTGTCAATCAAAATCCCGAAACCCAGGGAAAAAATTTGCCATTTTGAAGTCAGGATCAATTAGTTAAGTTGACTTGTGTGCTGAGAATTCCTTCTTCAAACTATTAGGGTAGTATAAAAGGACAACATTAGAATCTATAACAATTTAATATATATAGATATATTGTCTGTAGTTGTCTTTAATTGAATAAAGTATTGAATCTGGTATCAGAGATCTCTTCTCCTAACCACCAAGATGTTGATAACAGATTATTTTTCATAATTTTTTATTGAAATATATGTTGCCGCATAAATACATGGTGTGATTAGCTTTATACATATAGATAGAAGAAAATAAGTTTTAAGGATTAGTGATTACATTTTAAATCACGATTAAAATATTCTGGGATTCCAAAACTAGTTTTATTATTATATTGATATGTGAAATTAAAAACATTATAACATACATTTGCGCGAGACAATTTTTGTACAATTTTCCTGAAACTTAACAAGCGATAAACTATATGAAAGCTTATATTTGACGTTAATGATCTCTGAATGTTAAATTAAATTAAAATTCATAGTTCTTTGTAGCTTTAAGCGTTTTTCAGATTTATATAATATAAGAATGAAGAAGCTTTAACAGTGACAAAATATGTATTAAGGAAGGTATTTGCGATCATGAGATGATTTTTTGCAAGTGTTACCTGCTAAAAAACTTTCCATAGATATGTAAGCGTATCTGCGAGTTGCAATGGAGAAAATTAGGAAAACTATTCTAATAAGGGCATGAGGAAAGCAAAACATTATTTTTTGTTTTTCAAAACTGGTAGAGATCGAACTCGGAGTCCACCAGTCCGAAGAGCTCGATCCCAAATACAAACTCTCGTAGACTATTAAAAAAAACTGCATTATTGGTTATAAAGAATTAGAGTAATTCTGCAATGAAGTTTCAGTGAAAACAGTGTATTTATAAGCCCGAAATATCAGACACCGTGGATACAAAAACTCCATAATGAACTTAATGAAAAATTTGTTTTACATTTAAAAGCCCATTCCGTAGTAAGTATATTTCACATTTACTATTGTTTCCAATAACAATGTTCCTTAAATAATACATTTGAAATTGTATGTATATTATATTTTATAAATTATACTTTTTAGTTTGAACATAAAAGATAATTGCATTCTTTCTCTTTTTATCCATTTGCTATAAAAAATGCTTTTAAATCTCTGAAAAGTAGCAGAAAAATCCGGTAAACTCCGCAATGAAATATCGTAATACGTGGTTGTGCATATTTTAGTGGAATAATTATGCAAAAGAACTTCATGAAAAAAATAACGATCTAATACTTTATAGTGTTGGATACTCATTATCATAATTTTCTAGCTGGCCTAAGCAAAGTTCAATCCTTAAAAAAAAAGTTTTTTCAAAAATGGTTATATTAAAAGACTTGTATTCGTTATGTAGAATAAAAAATGCTTCATTTACTTTCATTATCTTTAATATGAGTTTAGATGGATTTCATAAAAACTGCATGTTTGCCGCATAAATATGAGGTTTTTAATGAAATGATAAAGTTCGTGAAAGAACCTTTATTTGCGAAAGAAAATCTCCGACAGGAAATCGTTTATAAAGCTGTTTTTATATGCATAGTATCATTATATGTTATTAATGTCAAGATTTTCAATTTTTAGTAGAATTAGTTATAAGGAATTAGATTTAAAAAACGAAATTGAATCGGTGGTTCTAAAAATGTACCACGTTTGCCTGGTACATCACAATCAATTGTAAAATATTAAAACATTCTGCCGAAGGTTCAATATCGATTAATAATAAAAATGCGCTCTTCATTGTGAAGGTGGATAGGTTCGATCTCAGTCACCAGTAAACAAATGGCAATGTATTGCGTTTCTATATTTTTGTTTGCACGTCTGCTATGGTGGATGCTAGAAAATTTTCCCCTTTTTTTCACTTGCGGCTAATGTATGCGTCTGATATTTATGAACAATTATCTAGGAAAATGTGATAGACATTAAAAAAAATCCCAATAACAACATATGGATATTATGTCATCCAGGGGGGAAATATTTTATTTGAGATTGACCGTGGAAGCTTTTTATAGTGGATGGTCTTAGGTTTGATCTTAGCAAATGCTGAAATGAAGATGAATATTTGTGATTCTAAATTCTACTTTTTAACTATGTAATAAACTGTAAGGAAATACTGTAATATGTGGTTGAACATATTTTAATAGACTAATGTATATGTATTTGTTACTTTTTGGAAAATTTTCTCGTTTCCTTTGAAAGTTTTCTTGTTTTCGTTTCGCAAGGAAAATGGCTTAAAAGTCATTTTCATGAGACATTAAAGAAGAAAACAAGAAATCTATGAAATTACTTTCAAGAAGATAATAGTTAGCGATGTTAGAAAAGATTAAAATAACTGTTTGGCATGATATCAAATGTTTTTCTTGTTTTGCTTTAACTGATTATGATAATGTGAAGTAAATTCGAGAAAAATAGGGGGGGGAAGGCAGTCAAGAAATATAAATTCTGTTTAGGGTCTAAACACACAGACATACTCAATAAACATTTTTGATTTTATTACAAAAGCAATATTGACCATATTTTACGTGGTTGATTGTTACATAATTTGTCATTTTTATAATTTATATAGTAATGCATCAGGTACGTATAGAAAATAATATAAATATATCTGAAATAGGGAACAATGAAATTTCCATATTCTGTCAATCATAAACAAAATATTAAAACTATAATATTTTAAATTTATTTTGTTTTTCATCATTTATTCATCATTTATCGTTCAATTTTCATTAATTTATTTTTCAAAATTAAATGTTTATTATTTTAGAATTACATAAAATGTATTAATAATATTTAGATAGGGAAAGGACATTTAAAAGAAATAAAGTTTCTAGCTATTTTCTATTTAATTTATAAATGAAATTTAATATTTGAATGCATTAGTTTCTACAATATTTTTGATTAGATTTTGTTCTGCGTTTTTAATTTATATATATTTTTAATAATAAATCCCTATCTAAAACATATTTTAGTGAAGTATAGTTTAAAATAATTTTTTCATATATAGCTTTTATATTCTATCGATTTAAAGTGGATAAAAAGGCATTTCGATAACATAATCGATACCTGTATTTTTTTCTGGACAAAAAATGAGATTGTTACTAGTATTAATCAGCTGTGGACTTTTACTATCTAGACAAGCATTTTAAATTGTTAATACTTTGTTTAACACAAAATTAAATAGAAAAAATTTAAATAATAATATCTCAACTTCCATTACAGTATTAATGTGGAATTTTCTTTTGATTCATGGAGGTCGCTTTTCTGATAATACTGACCGCGAGCAGTATTATTCTATATGAAAATCAATCAGCCACAACCTATTTTATTTTAGATGACAAGAGTGAGTTTTGTTATTTAAAAATAAACTATCAAAAAGTGTTTCGGAATGGGCAAGATAACTGATATAGCTTGAAATTCAATAGAGAATTACCAGTTTCTAATTTATTATTTTATGAGATGTCTAGTTTCAAAACATGAAATTAATATTTTTTATTTTGTTTAAATCAAATTAATTAAACTTGTTAGTACACACACATAAACGTTTAAAGAGTTTTATATTATTCATATGCAAGAAATATATATACTTTTATATCACAAATACATATGCAAAAAATGGACAAAATATTTTTATCATTGTATGATATTCATCTTGCTATTAAGCATTATGTCATTCTAGACTAATTAATTTTCTTTAACAATTAATCCTTAAAAATAGAGAAATTGTTTATAAATGGTATAATTTATTAATGTAATCTGAAATCGTAATAAGAAAACAACTGTTTCACTAATTGGACCCCAAAAAACTTAATAAGCATTATTTGAAAAACAGAAATAGCTTTCTTTATATTAAAAAAAAGCATATTCTCAGTTTTTTAAATAAATCATCCGGAAGGATAATTTGTAAATCATTAGCAAAAACATTAATTAAATAAACATTCTCTCTTTCGTTTCCATTTTTTAAAAAATCAATTTTTTTTCGATAACATCAAGTAAATAAATGTTTAAAAAAAATCCTTCCCTGTTTTGAATGGTTAACTTAATTTTCGTTCTTCAGTTTTTTCCCTTCAATAACCACAATCGTTAAAACTTCTCATCAAATTTCTTAGACGATACAATTCAGGAGTTATTTTCCTCAATCGCTCCAAGGCTGGTAAAAATCTGCACGGTTCGTTACACAATAAATTTCTCGAACACCCCCTCAATGAAGCTAATATAGAACCAGCCAAGGGCAACATAATATAATATTCCGAGCTCGTATACTACTCCTCTGAATCGATTCTTACAAATAACCCCCTCCATATACAGAAAGAAGTCGCCTGCATTTGTTTCACTTAATCATTCAGCGCACTTATCTAACTGCGACCGCAGTTTTAACCGCACGAATGAGGTTCAGCTCTTATTTTTAAGCTGCGAAAGAAAACTTTTAATTTATCAATAACTTGGGGCGTACACTTGCGATTTAGTAAAAATGAAGATAACAGTTTCCGATTGCGGAAGTTTAATTAAAAATGTAGTAATTAAGAAGCGGAAGGAGATAATTTGTTTCCTTCAATTTTCTAGAAATAATTATCAGAGAAATATTCCGAATAAACATATATCAGGGAAAAATAAAATTAAAGCACAATAATTAAGCTCCTGAATATACTTTTAAATAACTTTATAATGCATCGCAATTTTTATTTTCCAAATTAATATTGTAATATTGATAAAAATATAAATCCTTATAACAAGTACATAGTAGAACAGTATATTCTGAAATATTAAACATAATTTATCAACATTTAACTTTAAGAACACGAGAAATTAATATATACTTCATTAAATCGGATTTACATTAGTTAAGTAAACAAAATCTTACTTATGAGTTTATGATTATTTCTTTTCTTAAATTGTGCCCTTACAAGTTTAAACTGTCAAGTCAAACTAATTACAACTAATATAATGCTATTGATTCTTCTCTAATCTTTTAATTCTTTTCTCCTCACCCGCCCCGAGATGGTTTGAATGCCTCAAAAGTGATTTTAAGAAGAAATTATTAAAAAGATTTCATTCCAAAATCGAAATATAAACGGAGAAATTAATTTGTAAGCATTTGTTTCAGATTTACGTTATACATTTCGATGTAAATCATGACTAATCAAACAAATTCTTAAAAACACGCCTTTTCATTGATAAAGAGTCAGTGTCTTTGGCTTTTGACGTTACGGAATTGTAGGGAGTATTGGCCTGTAATACACTTGCTGTTTGTAGTAAAGTCTTATGTATCTATCTGCGATTACATATATATTGGTGAAAAGTAAAGCAAATTAAAATAATCTTTGTCAGTTTTTACAAAATTTTAACGATTCTATTTTTTAATAAAGAAAAGTCAATGCTTAAAGAGTTAGTTAAGATAATTTAAAGTGCAAATTTTACGAAATTTTGATGTCTCAATAATAATAAAATGAGAAAGAAAAATTAAGCTTTAAATAATTATAAGACTTACTCACAATTTGTAAAGGAATTTCTTTTTAAATTTCAATGAAAAATGTAACATAAAAGATAATTGAATAAAACAATTCTTATGTAATTTTTTTATATAGACACAAAATTAAACTTGCAAACGATCGAATTTAAAATAATCCTTTTTACTAGAAAATCCAAAATATACATTATCACATTGCAATAAAGCAATACCACAAATTTGAAACGTCAACAATTTAATAAAGTATGCAATAAAAATTTTAATTATTTGTATTGTGGAATTGCAGAACTATCACAGGTGCTGTCACAATGGCTTTAATGGGCGTCATGATTTCGACAAGCTGCAAAGCACAACCATTCATCAATGTCAAACTAGGCACAAGAGCGTCAAAGATGTGCATTGTTTTCCTTCCAGAATTTGTCTCATCAGTGTCCGCCATTGTCATTCAGATCTTTGTTAACGTCACGAACAATTCGAAAATTGGCATGATCGAGCATCAATGTTTGTGGTGTTCCTGTGTTTGATATTATTGAATTATTTCTGTATCATTAAAATATTTTATGAATTAATTTATGTTTATTAAAATGGCAAAAATTCTAAAGACAACATCCTTGTAATGCTTAAATGGACATTCAATTAAAGTTACAATGGAATCTTGTAAAACTACCACACTTTCCATGCAACTTATGGAGCAAATTGTACTTATAAATATAAAGAACGTGGAAGTTTTAAAGCAAAATAGAAAATTTCCGTAAGAAAAAAATTAGAGATGTAAAAAACTTCATTAACATGGATTAATATGATATTAAATAAAATTGAAATTATTTTCTTTTTTGGCCGCTTCATAGGTTTCTTATTTCAAGGTGTTTATTTTATTACTAAGAAAGATGGTTAAAATTTTTTAAATGTATTTTTCTAAAAAGATCTCATACTCACAATATAAATTTTCTTCTTCATCAATTTACAATATCTTTTAGCATTCTATTCCTTTTAATAGTTTTTTTTATAATATATTCATCAGAAAAGATACAAACAATAGATCAATCTAGAAAAACACAATATTTTGATAGAAATAACAAAAGTGTAAAATAATAATATATATATTTATATATATTATCTAAATCAACATACTTAATCCTTTGAGTACTGAATCATTTGAAGAAGGAAGTAAGCAAACTAAACTCGCCAAATCTACCCAACGGGTTAATCCATTAGAAGTCCATGAGATTTGATTTGGTTTATTCATCATTCAATGATTAATTTTTGCATACAAAGATAAATTAGTTTATGATCTGTAGTTTAAAGTAAAAAAATATCAAGTCACCACAAACATTCAAACTTAAAGCGGGAATCGAACTCACCCCCTATCGAAACAAAGGGCAGAGCACTAATCCATCGAATGCCAACTCAATTTTAAATAATGAGAGTTTTATATAACACTAAAAACGTTTAAAATTAATTTAAACGTTTTTAGTGTATTTTTTATTAATTAATACACACATTTTTAATACAACTAAATTATTAATTTTTAATGTCCAATAGTTAAATGAGCACTAAAAAACCCAAAAGCTCCCAAAAAAAGAGGAATAAAAATTATACGAATTACTGCTTACACTTTGTATACATGCGTCATTAATAAATATATTTATACTTTTGCCATCAGCAATATTTAATCAACCTAAGCATTTCTCATTAATGCATTTCAAACTAAGTCATTTCAACAAGTTATTTCAAATGCTAAAGAATTCAATGCTGCGCAAGGAAATACATTACGATGTTTTATGTTTTTATTTAGATAGTAGCGCTGTGCACGAAATCTCATTTTATTATAGAACAAGAAATAAATTTGTATATGAGGGAATATATTTATTTTATACACAATAACAACATGCTCTAAGAAGTGAATTCATAAGCATAAATAAATTCAAGGATTCTTTTCTAAAATTGTAAGATGTTTATTGTTGAAAGCAGCTTACTTGGAAGTAGAGTCTGCTGAGACGAAACTAAAATTCTATTCAAACAAATCCAGATATCATTGGGACGCTGAAAGTAAAATCAAAATGATGCTTTCAACTTACAGACCAGATTTGTATATAGGTATAGTTCTAGTAGGTATATGTATTAACTCCCTCCAGAACAGAATGTTTTCGATTGACAAGAAAATAAAATTGACTTTTTAGAATCTACTATGAAAAAAGTAAAATAATAGCATCTGCAATAAAATGAAAAATTAATAAACATTTTATAGAATAAAGAGTCTACTAAGTTTTTTGCTATAATAAAAAATTTTATTTTTATTTAATAATAATAAAAAATTTTAATTTTTTAGTATAACAAACTTATTTAATCTTTTTCTCCTTCCAAAAGTATTCATTTTTTAATTTCAATTCCTCTTAAAACGTTTCAATTTTTTTTCTTTTATAATATGAAATGTAAATATTAGTTTAAAAATTTTCACTATCTATTATTTAATCTAAGAAAGTTTAAAAAATCTTGAATTTGAAAAACCGTTTTGGATTAATCTTATTAATAATTATGTTTTTTTTATTTTTCATGTAATTGTAGTTCTTATATCAACAAAACAAAGAAATATATTTTTGCGGAATTAATTGCTTTTTAAAATTTGGATTCAATTATTGAAATGTGCTCATTATGCTTTATACGCACTAAAACTTGCCCTTGGTATGGAAAAATGTAAAGAATACATTCTCTGACTAATGGAATATATTCAACTTTTTAGTTTGATTACATAATTTTAACTTTTCACTTGTTATTCTATTACTTCATTTTATGTTTTATTTCCAAAATAATAAAGAATAATGCAAATCTGTCATTACGAATCATTGCTACGACAACGAAGCTTATGACTCATGGTATTTTATGACTCATTTGTTGACTGAGCACAAGGGCAATATTATTTCTGCCATCTCCTGTAGTGCCTTTGAGGCTAACCTGGAAAAACTTGAAAGTATACAACACAGTGCTGCTAGAATCATCGCAGGCCTACGCAACAATTGCCCCAACAGTTTGGCTCTTTATGAGTCTGATCTCCAGCATTTAGAGATGACAAGGAAATATTGCCTGACCAAGTACTTCAACAAGCTAATGAGCTATGGTGATCAACACAGAAGCTTACACTATTTAATTAATAGGAACAATAATCAACAATAAAACGTAATAGCCCGTTTTCTCAAGCATTCAAACAAAACCTGTTGTGTTCTAATGTTAAGTCCTACTGTTTAACTTATTAATTTGACCCCGCCCTTGGACTCCAGGGTGTCATACTGTATCCCAATTTAACGCCCGATGTGAATAAAAAATCAGACCACCCAGATTTGCTGAAGCAACTGGCCCTTGAAATTACTGACGAGATTCCTAACGATGGAGTCAAGATCTACAATGATGATAATAAATTGGAATCCAATAGTACTGGCAGCGAAGTATTCATCGAGCTCTCCAATCGCTTCATCAAATTCCAAAAACGAAATTACTACGGTTCTGTCTTTAGATCAGAACTTATCGCAATAATGAGTGGTTTTTCACTACTTTCCAACATCACAGAAGAGAAAACAGCCTCGGAGATCTGGATCCTGTCAGACAGCCGATCCTCGATCTAGCATCTCTCGCCTTGGTTTTCCATTGGTGACTGCACAAGTAGGACCATTCTATAATAATTAAAAACTCTTTAAAATCGACAACCTATCCATATACAGTGGGTCCTCTCGCATGTTGGCCTTCTCGGAAATGAGGTTGCGAAACGATCTTGTGAAAGCTGCTGCCAGCGGCTCTGTTGACCTTGAAGACCCCATGCCTTTAACATCAAGAATGATTTCCTCCATGGCCAGGGAGCTTGCTTGCAAATCCTGGGCTGAACCTCCTGCTCACCCATGGTACTGTCAGATACACCCCATAACCAACATAACATCCAGGGCCTATAGGGTACATCAGACAGCATTCTTAAGATTTGCTACTGGTCACGTGAGATGCATTTCTTTTGATGGTGGCGAAAAAACTTTTCCTCCATGTCCAAAAGGCAACGTTGGGCCCCTTCTCTCCTCAGCATATTTTGCAATATTTGGGCCTCTCTTGTGAAGAAGTGCGGCACGTCCTCGGCTATTTTTGGACATTCTGAACATTTTTGGCAGGTGAGGGATTAGTCCCACCACCACGGAGTTTATGGGGTATTCTTAGAATCAACTACTACATTATCATATACAAACAAATTAAGAAGTACCATTAACATTTAAAATTGTATGTGGTCATATTTTTAACTTTCACTGATAATCCAGTTATAGTGATAAAAATAAATGATTAATTTATATGTAACAGACTACTGATTTACCAAGCTTCTGTTTCTTATAACAGAAAAATGAAAATAATTACATTTAGGGGAATGCATATATTTTAATTTTCATTTCTTTTTTTTTTTACTAACAGTGGGAGAGAAAACACCTTTTGTCGCTTAGGCTGGAGTACTTCCGGTTTTATTTCCAGTTAATGGAAAAAGAGGGGAAAAAGGAAAACCACAGACTCCGCCATGCAAACATAGGAAAGCTTTTTGTACTTTTTGTCACCAAAGGAGTTGCACTCTTTAACTCCATACTGGGGGGCACACACACGGAACGGAAAAAATATTTTCTTTTTTATAATACTTTTTAATGTTTTTTTCTTACTTTAAAATGACATTTCGACTTTCCATATCCTTTTCTTTTAAATCATTTCCCACTATAGTTCACATCTCTTAGATTCTTTATAATTCCCGTTTTTTTTTCCTTTGAGTTTCGGAAAGGTTTCCATTTGTTTAATATTCTCAATTCTAAATCCATTATAGCCTCTTCGGCTGCTCGGAGAAAATGGAAATTCTTAAGAATCGGAAGAGGAGAGAGAAGCATATATAAATGCAAAATAAAATACTAGCTTAACGCGTTTTCATCTAAGATTTTATATATTCTAACTAAAATATTAGAAAAATTGAATTTTTTTGAATAACAAAGGGAATGTATATAGTTGCCAACTTTTCAAAACGAATTCTTAGGATTAAAATTGGAAGAGTGTGACAGTATGTAGTCAAATGTTGTTTTAAAAAAAGGAAGGGTTTGCTAAATTAATCATATGTTGTTTAATTCCATAAAACCCAAACACCAAACATTTTTTTTTTAGGGCTCATGATTGCCAAATGGAAGACAGCGTATTTGGAGCATAAAGTCCCGAGTTCGATTCCAGCCCTGTTGAACAGCAGAAGATTGATATTGTTTTCTTATCTTCTTTATGTACGTTTGTCGAAGTGGATGCTTGGGAGTTTTCCAGATTTCTCCCTTGCTAAACGTGAATATGGCTAACTATCAATAGGAAGTTCTCCAGGGAAACAATTTACGCGGTGAATGCGTAATTTAATCATGTAAGTTGAAAACGATATCAATAAAGATATGATGTTCAAGTCATAATCATAAAGAAGCTTTTCCATTAGTTGTGTAAAAATTTTAAAGTTTGATCTTTTATTACGTATTTTTACACATCTATTCAATACATCTATCAAAATCTTCTATAGCAATAGAATTAACATACATCAATCTTTAAAAAGATTCAAGTGATTTCTATATATAATATTAATTTTTCATCCAACTTAAAACAAAAAAATTCCAAGCATAGCATACAAAATCTTCCTATACTCTATACAAAAATAAAATTATTAGACTTAATTTTATTTTTTGTAACACTCTGCTAAGTATTTTCAATAAAAATTTTGCGCATCAACTATTTAATTTCCAATTTGGAAATACATTATGTTAATCACGAAGCACAAAGCTAAAAGTAACATTTTCAACTTTCAAACATATAATAACGTATTAAAATCAAATTAAAATGCACTTACATTTTTTAAAAAATACAGTGTCACAAATGTAATATATGAAGTATTTAAAGCATGACACATTTTACGAGAATTGAAAATAATTTTTGAGATGTATTTTTTATAATTTTATTACACTATTAAACATGCAATTGTAACTCAATACTTCAGAATAGTTCAATTTAATTCAAAATTTACAAAATATTTTTAAAATACATATCTTTTCGTTTAATTATTTGACTGCTATGCGAATCAAGATAAAATTTACGAATTGAATACAATATGCGTTTGAACCCATCTGCCACGGCAATGAAAGGAAACTGTGAAACAAAGGAATTACTTAAGGCATTTTACTTGATTCCATAATATTATGCTCGTGATGAAAGCATCATTATACAAGATAACCCCTTTATAGCTGTCTAAAGGTTATTATTTTTAAATGTTAGTCTTGCTTTTTAACTGCTATCTTGTCAATTCTTATTCTAGTTTTTAATTATAATCCAAACAATTTAGGAATTTTACCCTAGTAGTTACTGTTTCAGTTCTGCTAAATAAGGTGGCACATTACCTTAAAAGTTGAATAACTTTTATTTGATGGTAAATATTGTATATATTCCTGTAAGCAAAGCGATATACAGTTAAAAACTGTTTTTATCTTCGATAACCGTGACTTTTCACATAATAAAATATTAGACTGGGGAAAAAGTTATCCATTATTTTTTCGGTAGACGTCTGTAGTGATCGCTATCTCGTGAGGTATCTATCAAAAAATTTCAAATTTATGCTCATTGGGAAGGTGACATTTGACACTAAAATATTCTCTTGCGGTTTTTTGATTAATTCAGTTATGAGTACAAGGTTTTAAAAATAGAAGATAACAAACAGAAAATTTGATACATTTCAGTTTTTCTTTTATAATCGCGAAAATGCTAACCAGGTGGCTAAAATTGTGAGAGGTGTTTATCGTCCTATATATGACTGTAACAACCAGTTACGCACAATTTTGGTTTCGTCGATTCCGTTTGGGTATTTGGATGCTAAAGATGCACCTCGCATGGATACAACATCGTCGAGAATGTCTATAAAATATCAAAAATTATCAAACTTGACAGCATGTCGGCAGTCGTAGCTTCGCACAAGACCTAATAATCTACATGAAAACTGTTTTGAACCTTTTTACAAAGCGAATCTGAAAGAAGTTACAAAAAGTTCACGTAAAAATAATGGATTTCTTTTTTCCCAACCTAATATTTGCCCCAAGTGTAGAAACTTCAAGTGTTCCCGATATCTAAAATTACAATTTTCTACATCCTATTTATGGGAATTCAGATTTTCAGTATTAATCAACATGAAAACGAAAAAAAGATCGAGATTGTTAAATGTAGAAGACGATATGAAAATAGCATTGTAATTTATACGACTAAATATAAATGAAATGATCAACAAACACAATGCTCAAATTTCTTATTAAAAGTATCCTTATTATTACATTGTAATTAATCTCTTAATAAACGTTTCATTATTTTCATAGAACATATTACATTATTTTATTTTACATTCAAAATTTTTATTATAAATTAGCTTACACATAGGTAAATAAACAACTTTTAAACTAATCTTTTTCTTTGTTTGACGCCAAATTTTGAAATGGTTAAAAGTGTGCCGCAGCAAAAAAAGATCGAGAATCACTGCTCTAAACCTAAAAATTAAGTTATTAATATATTTCTTTATCAACTAAAAAAGCATTTTAACATTTAAGCTGCGATTATTTAAGCGAGTTTAATAGTACACAATGATAAACAATATTTCTATGATGCACATGATAATGTATGAAAAACATTTTACAAAAAAATATATATATTTTTTTTTTGTGAGTCAAGAGGAATTGTGTAGAAATTAACATTTCCTAATTTTTATTGGAATGTATTTACTGTTATTAACGACATTTTTTTTAAAAAGTGTAATCGCATTTATTTTATTTATTTATTATAATTGTAACTGCATGAATATCCGAAATGATCTCCATCTTCTGATCGATAATTTAAACAGAATGGGAAATTTTGGGACACAATAACAGATTCATCTATACTAAAGCTCAATAAACATCTCAGTTAGACCATCTTTTACATTAAAAAACAAAAACAGTACATTAAATGTAAATTAACGGTAAAGTAAGTGGAGAAATATTTTTAATATATATCGAGTATTGCAAATATATTTAATATTCAAACAAATTTTATTAGTCCAATTGGCTTATTCCTTCACAGTGCTTGAACTAAGTAAACCGACGTCAATGTAAAGACTACCAAGATGAGAAAAAGAAAATGAACGAGACGTGGGACGGAATCCCTCTCCAAGTCAATAATAAAACCATCAATTTCCGAAACTTCGCCGCCATTCCTTTAAAATAAACCTCTTCACCCTTTGATGTTCGTGAAATTTATTGAAAGAGACGGAGAAGTACGGCCTGAGATGCTTATTAAAAATTGAAGAAGTTGCAAATTTTAAACTTTAATGCGAAAGATAAACAATGCGCTCTGTAAAAGCAACGTTCTGATTTAAGACCGCTGTTTTAAAGTCTAGGAGAATAATCGATAGAAACGGGAAATATCGATGCGTGGGACAGGATTATTTTACACCACACGGATAGAACTTATAATCCCTAAGAGATTCGACGATGATCAGGAATTATTGTACACCGCTATTTCCATAGTATTCCAGGAAATCAGTAACGCCGGAAAATGGGAATCGTGTGCGAGTGAATGGAAATGTAACTGGGACGGTTTCGATGGGGTATTTGAATGTTAACTGTAGCTCGAAATAGTTCACTGAGAAGTTCTATGTTTCGGTTCATTTCTAATTTCAATCCTTCGTTTATTCGGTAAGTCTAATTGGATAATTAATGTAGAGTCAATTTCTAAATAACTAAGCCGATTTACCAGGATTTTATTCTGCTTAATATATTAACACAATATTTCATTCTGCTTAATATATTAACACAAATAAAGTAAAACAGATAATTTTATTTAATCAATGACTGTTTGTATATGATTTGTTTATAAAATACACTAAGTTAATTTTTGTTTTCAAGTATTAATGAAAATACAATAACAATACCTTTCAATCCTACCTTTTAGGTACTAGCGATGTATATATTTTGAAATATATTCTATATTTCAAATTACCCAGGAAGAAAACTTATAGTACCGTAAAACAGTTCAGTAATCGTAAGGGAAGTAAAGATATAAGCTTAAGATAAAAGAGAGCTTATAAAATATCCAGCGATAATTTTAAAGAATGAAAGGAAACCATCGACCGATACATTTAAACTATTGGTATTTTTGAGGTATCATGATAAAAATATGCTGAATAAATTCAGTGACAATGAACATAAATGCATAGAGACGGTACACAATTAAAATATAGGAACATAATAAGTGCAGAAAAACATCTACAAGATATCGCTTAAAAATTCAATGTGAAGTTAGATGACTGTATAGAAATGAATAGATAAGGCATTGATGCATCATATTCATTACCAAGTCATTGCGAAAATCTTGATTCATGTATCGAAACTTTTTCGAACTCCACTCCTACAAATACAGCAGCCTCAACCACTGTTTCTAACCATGGAGAAGTTCGAAATTAGTTTATGACTGCGAATGTTAGATGCCAACTAAAAGCATATTTAACGAAGTAGTTCAATGTTTTATATTGAAATCAAATGAGAGAATTCTCATCCCGTGAATAATTTAACTGAAGGGAATCATTGAAAATTCGACCTGGTAGAGAAAAAACCATCATATATTAAGAGAACCCTCCCACCCTGATCAATTATTTCCTAGAAAATTCGAACCTTAATTTTTTATGCCTGCCTGCAAAGCAGTCAAAGTATCGCGCAATAGCACATACAGAAGTGAACGGATTTTAATATTTATGAAAGCTGCCGCTGAATGATATTGTTCTCAATTATCTGCTGAATGATAAGGTGTTTTGGAGCTTATGAGATGACTCGACAGTTGAAATTTATCCGCCGAATTAAACCGCAATTCATTTGTGATAAGAATACGCCCTTAGTCTATTCCTTTTTAAGAAAAACATAATCCATAAAATAATCGAAGGAATACAAGCATAAGCTAGAGAAGACACTGAGGACACCAGTAAGGAAATTAATCAGTACCATTTCGTCAAAAATCAAATCCGTGATCCCCTTACCTAAAGATGTGAGTGAGTACTGCAATATTTCCTTTATCTAGTTGAGCTCTTCTTGTTAAAGGGAAGCTTCTTGGTAAGAGTCGTCTCTGTATCTAACAATTTAAAAGCAGAAATCAAGCAGAAGACTCTCTAAAATTTGATCTGCTCCCCCCCTCATTTTAATCAGAAGACATTGGGACCCAATTTATTTAACCTGTGTCTTTAGTTATTATTAACTATTCACAACAATGAGAATAACGCCCTCAACAACTAGGTCATCTTAAAATAGGTAGAGGACTCTTGAAATCATAGCTCAGCTATAATTTCACTTTAAGGTGAACCCGCAACTCTCTTGTACATGAAATTATCCAGCTTTGTGTGTGAGGGATCGTATTTCATAACAAATATCTTTAGGTTCGTTCTACGTGTTCAGACATACTGAATGTATTTTTTGTGAAAATAATAATAATAAAAACGCACGGTTATTGATGATAATTAAACGAAGCAACACATTTTTCACCATTAGTATATAGATTAATTATTCTCCAAGGAATCAGCGTTTGTTTACCTTGAAATTTTTCTTCAACATTTTAAATGTTTATTTGCGTATACAATAAAATTTTATTTAACTGATTTTATTGAGTTAACTGGTCTGAATAAAACTGTAAAATATTTATTAATTTTGATTACGTATAATTTTGATTACGTATGTATGTGAAATATGAAAAGAATAAAAAATATAAAAAAATGCGAAACTATTCGCATTAAAAACCTTAATCTTTTTTAATTAGAATTCGTATTATCTTAAAGCTATTTGTCAATTATTTCTGATAAATATAGATGTGGAAATAGTTGTATCAGTAATTTGTTTTAAAGCGAGAAAGAAATCAGTATTGTGATAAACTACTTTTTTTTTTTTTTTTTTTTTTTTTTTTTTGATAGACTTAAGCACATCTGAAATTAATCAAAAATGAGTGATCCTGTTAGGAAACCTTGGTCCATCAAGTGTAATAATAAAAATTTATGGATTATTTTATTTTAAATACATACATTAGTATTTTATTTTAAAAGCAATACATAAGAACTGTAGATGAACTGTGTAGTGAACGAAGAAGACATACTGAATAATTGAGATCTGTATAAGAAATCATAATATGGCATAATAATATCTACAATTAATGTCAGATGTTTCTAATGTTATAATAAAAAATGAGTAAATCATATATTTTAGATAAACAATTAAATAAAATATAATGGAAATGGATATATAGAATTGGCTTTAAGTATTTTACAAGAATAAGAATAACGAAACATGGAGACCCGGTGATCTGGTTGGAAAACGTGTTGTTTTCAGGAACGGACTAAAATGATGATGACCAGTCGTGTTCATTGATGGTGATTGGGGAATATTAATTAAGTCTAATATTTTTAAAATGTCCCTCCGCTGGCGTGGCGTAATGAGGAGAGTAGAGTGCCAGGTGAAATGTTGATATAATTGCTTGGTCAAAATTAGGAGACAATTGGCTGTATTTAGCAACTTTTCAGTCTACTAAAATCAGCAGCACTTGTGAGATGCAGAATTATTCTGACGTCCGTTGTTTGAAATGTGAATATATTTTTAGTCTTGGGGAGGGAGGAACAATAACAAGTCTGTTTTAGATTAGTCTCGAAGAAGATGGTAAGTTATAAAAAAATATTTAAGTTGAAAAGGAAAGAAAATATTCTTGCTTCTTCAAAATAACACGTATGTTTAAGAAAATGCTATGAAAAAAAATCCCCCCATTTACAGTATGAATTTTAGAACATTTACCAAATTCAAGATTTATTTCAATGAGCCATTTACATGTTTCTGTATTTCAAAATCAAGGAATTCCATACTTGGTAGACATTTTTTTTCGAAATAAAATATGAATTAATAGTGAATATTTTACACAAACTTTCAAACTTTCGGCTCAAAACATTTTAAACAACTATGAAATTTAAACAATAAAAGATATTTATATTTGATATATTATCATTAAAAAAGAGGGTTTCTGTATAAAATTTGTGTAAATTATTAACATTTATTCGCAAAGTATTATATTTTAATCCATTTCAATATAATGCCCCGTCACATATCGGTAATAAACGATTTCATTCAAATAAACTAAATTGAAAAAAAAGTTTCGATATCATACTTAATACAGTTGAAACATTCAGACCAAAACTAAAATATAAGTAGGAATGAAAAATCTGATACATTAAATCAACACTCGAGCCTATTGAAGATACTTTTGGAATAAATTGCTGGCATTACATCATCTCATCACTAGTCCATTTAAATAGTTAGCGTTTTCTCTCGTCACTATTTGCAAAGCTCCACCAATAAACAAATAGTAACGTTTTCCAGACATCGGCGATAAATATTCACGTTTCGAGAAAAGTGAGCGCCAAAAACTATGTCGTTAAGGCTGAGCTGAAAAGGATTTCCGTAAAAATGGCTTCCTAATTTGCATAAAAGATTACTGTTGCCATTTACTTTTATGGAGTAGTTGCATGAAGTCGATTCTTTTATTTAATTAAGAAAAGCGGGTTGAAAAGGGGTTGGCTAGAAAAATTTTTTAAAACGTGAATTAGATGATTGAAATATTCGCTTTTAGAAGGTGAATGTGATACAACCAAAAAGTGAGAAAGTTTTGAATATGATGATGAATTGATGTTTGTTTTCATGTTGTTTTAATGAAGGTTTACAATAAGGGAAATGATCATAGAGTAATTTAATTTTCAAAAATAATATAATAATAACCGAGACAAATTGAAAGGAATTTTAGATTTTAATTCCTCCTTGATTAATTTTGAAAAAATAAGGTAACTAATGTTAATTAGTATTTACTCATGAATTAAAAAATGATATTGGAAAGATTGGTCTCATAAATTTGAATGGGAAAATACTTATATTTTAAATTAAACACATTCATAGAGAGAAATCACGGAGCGAATTGTAAATAAAAATTTGCATTACAATTAGAAAATGAGTGAAATTTATTTCCAATGCTTGATTCATTTGCCAAATCGATTAACTCCATAAAACAAGAATTAGAGAAAACTAATGAAAAGTACATAGATTTTTTTGTAACAATATGATATATATATGTGTATGTTTGTGTGGTGTTAATTATTATAAGTTTTTATTATTAAGTTTTTCCTAAATGTATGCAGTCATATATTACATACTTCTTTTTTTATTAAAATTTCATGAAATTTTAAAGTGGAGTTAAAAGATTTGGCAAGAAAAATATCCAATTATTATTTAAAATATTTTAATAATTGAAATTAAATCTTTCAACATCAAAAATAAAAATTAAAAAAAACTAGAGAAATCCAAATTTATATCAGAAATCCTTTTTTTCTACGTAAACGAAATTTGATGCATATATCTGTGTTTAAATACAAAGGAAAAGTAATCATTTATTGAGGTAATTATACAGTAAAATATTATTTAAAAATTAAATTAAATTAATTTAAGTATTATATTAATGATAGGTAAGAATCATACAAATGATTAAAATCATTTTTGAAAACAAATTAAAAATATCCAGAAGCAAATTTTTAGAATTGACAATAGCCATTAATGATCTCTTTATTTCTTCTGATACAAACCTTAGCTCACGGAAATGGTAAGCAAGGCTTTGATGGATATTCTATATGAACAATTGACTAGACAAGCAATTATAGAAGTAATTTTAATTAGTGAAAAGAGATTTTCTTTTAAATAAGTGTATAAAATAAAAAAGAGTGTTAATTGCTAATGAAATCTATAACTTTATTTAGAAGAATAATATACGATTAAAATTATTAGGAACTTATCAGAGTAACAATTTTGCAATATGTTGATTAAAGAGGAATTACTCAGTTCAATTAGTGTGCAAATGATGGTAAAAGGCATCTTTTTTTTTCTTTTCCAGATAGTCTCAGAGAAAGAGAAGCACTAGTTGCCTTACTCTGTAATTTTGCTTTCTAAAAGATTGTCAGAAACTCTGAAAACAACATTAAAGGAACAATTTTTCACAAATCCGTGCAAAGTTTTGCGTTTACAGTCAACAATATAATAGTCACCCGGATGCTACGTGCATATAAATAAGCCTTCCTTTCATTGGAAAGTGGGGCAAAGAAAATGCATCTTACAATCAACCAAACTAAGTATATGACGACTATTAGTTTTGATAACACATTTCTTGAAATAGGTAACTACAAATTTCAAGTAGATAGTTAATAGTTACACCTATTTGGGCTCTGAACTGAATACCATTAATGTCATAATGTCGGAGAAACATAACACAGTTACTATTGGTAACAAATGCTTCTATGGAATATACGAATATTTAAAATCTTATCTTATTAGCAGAAAAACAAAATTAATGCTTTAGAAACACAACTATAGAATCTTGGTAAACAAAATTATAGAATTTTTATACATAATACTATAGTCCCATATGCTGCTGAAACTTGGCGATGACTGTAAGTGATACAGAAATCCTAGCAAGTTTTGAAAGAAAGACACTGCGAAATACTTTGAGAGGCATAAAATGTAATGATATCTAGCAAAGAACAAATTCAAATCTTAATACACTATACAAAGAGCCTTACATAATAAAATATATTTCAGTCCAAAGACTCAGATGGGCAGGGCACCTGATCAGGCTGAAGGAGGGTCGAGTCACCAAAAAGATATTCGAAATTAAGCCAACTGGAGCCCGCAAAAAGGGAAGACCGAGGATCCGATGCGTCGAATTTAGCTAAACAGATATGAAGATACTTAAAATAAAAAAAAATTAGAGGAGTCTATCAAAGCGCAGGGGGGGGGGTATGATCTTTGCTTTGATAAACTCCTCTGATTTTATCAATAAAATCTACGGAATGTTATGGCCTATTCTGAGCTGATATGTCACTGAGGAAGAATGGAAGGATGATAGAAGACATTCGTCCTATCGATATCAGATATTTATTTGTAGTTAATAATAAATCTGAACACTATGTGAATTATGTCCAGAAAGTGTGTTCAGTGAAAATCTCTTTCAATATCCATTAAAAAAATGATGGAGTTTTAATAACAAGTCATAAATAAGTATTCTGATAACTCAAACATTAATTCTACCCTAATGTATCGCTATTAAGAGAAGAACATAAGTGTCACAACGACGAGATTCTATCACTATTACTTCATTTTGAAGAAACTAGTTTTTGCTTCTTCAAATGCAGACCAAAGAATACTTATTTGAATAAAATTATTCTTAAATATATATATAGATATTACGGTAAATAATTCTTACTCGATATGTAATTTAGAGGAGAATTAGAATTTAAATAAAATCAAAGTAAACAAATCGGTTATCGTATTAAAACTTATTTTTCAATTTGAATGGAACGATTTTAATACCATTTACATTGAATAAATTCACAACTTTAATTAACCTACTTACTCACACAATAAAATGTATACATATATGCCATATCAGGAAATAAATAATGTAGATAGCTACCACAATATTTTGCTGGAATTTTAATTGTTCTCCTTTGTTTAAATACATAATAAATGTCATGGGATAGAATTATCAAAATAAGACAAGAGACGTTCTTAGGCTTTAGTATAAAATAACAGGTTAGTATATTCATGGAACCGGGATTATAATAATCGGTTAAGTCTAATACCAAGGACAAAATTCTTGTGATTTTGAGCCACGAATAAAAAAATCAATATCTGAGTCTGAACCTTGCTTATCATATTACGGTGTGGTAGGATATTAAAGTCTTAGAAATATGTTTTTCATAGTAAAGGATTTCAGGTTGCATCCAGAAAGAGTAGTCGATGCAAATTATTTTACAAACCAAGCATCAGCAATTTATATTATGAGTTCTACTCTTTATTGTTTCACCACTTTGATTTCATGCATTGTTATTCTGGATTGGAATTACATATGGTAATAGTAGGAGAAGAAATATATGTGTTTCCAAGTTGAAGAAATGTCTATTTTTTATCAATATGTGGTCGGTTTGTGTTAGTTGGCTCTCCGTGTTTTTAACTCCAACTTTAGGGTTTTCTCCAATTTAGGTTTGGATATTTTCAACTCTATAAGAGTCTGATTGTGAAGAATTAAAAATCCCTAGCTATGCTCAAGGGCCTTTCTCTTCAATCACCAATATTAAGAAAATTGTTTTTTTGCAGCTAGATATTCTTAATTAATATATTTAAATCAACAAAAAATTTTCTAATTCATCAACAAACAAATTTAATTTTCTTTCACGCATTTAGTTTTAAAATCTTTTCCATATGTTCCTAAATGAACAATATGTTACAAATTTTATCATATATATGATTTTATAGATTTTATCATTCACTGTGAGCCATCACATATTTTTGAAGTTTTCTAATTTAAGAAGAATATGAAACGCTTGCTAAATCATAATAAATAGGAAAAGCTCTCTAAACTGAAATGATTTCATTATTAGCAAATACACTAAAATCTAGCTAGTAACAGTGGAAAGTGCGACAATTGTTTTTTAGTAGTTCTAAAGTTGAGAGTGAGTTTTACCATATTAGCTATTAATTTCCTCTAATTTCCCTTTAACTTCTTAAATTTTATTAATAAAAATTGAACCAAAGTTTTTTCAATTTAATTTTCTCCAGAGGCTCTAGAATTCATCCGATTGTACCATGCATTAAAAATAAGATTTATTACTGTGATTAAGCATTTTTAACTGAATTTGCTATATTTAGATTTAATCTTCATGAATTTTTAAATATCAAGTTTATATAAAGCTTGAAATAAAAACAGTAAATACATAATCAGGGAAAGTAAATACAAAATAATCCATCACAGAAAATTCTTCATAAAATATTAATACGTAAATAATAGAGTAGAAATTATGCATCGTTTGAAAACGCAAACATCTATTCAAGAAGTACACGTAGGAAAGTTGGCTTAAAACTTGCCGCAGCAAAATACATTTATATTGATGTTCTATAAAACAAATATATCGATTTTCTTGACTTGTTCATTCTCGGAACAAGTATCTTAGGAACAAGATTCAAAACAAATACGGCTAATGTCATGATATCTATTTCTGATTAAGATACATTAACGCTTTCGGAACTGATCAGATGGTACAGTATCCAATCTTTATAAGTGGTTTCCACGTGTAACATATTTCATATAAAAAATGGATTCTCTGTAGACATCGAAAGTTCAGAACACTCTATATATTAAATAAGTTTTTAATAATTTCTTCAATCAATGTGACTTTGTTCAGCAAAATTTTCCTGGTTTGGTTGATTTCCGTTATATGTTGTTCAACTGCCATTTCTTGAGCATGAAGATTATTTTGATTAAGAGCTTTGGTTTAAAGTGGATTCTTAGCCGCAGTGAAAATCAAATTCACGAACAGAGTTAAACTAAAATCAATAATGCAAGTTGGCTTCATTCTATTAATTTAGATAAATAATTAATAAGTTAAATAAAAGCTATCAATATGTCTATTAGTTTCAAATTATGCAACCACTGGCTAATTAAACATTTATTACATATTCTGATTTATAAGTTTGTAGCTTGACACAATTTTTCGATTTTCAGAAAGTTATACATGAAAGAAACTTTAGTATAAAATATTATAATTAGTTAATTTGGGGTAATTATAATTAGTAAATTTTTTGATATTCGTAATTTGTGTGTGCTTTAAATCTCCAAATGTAAATATACTATATATATTTTCATACAATATGTATTTACATACACCCAATTAAAATCAGTACAATCTTTCCAATAATTTTTAATTGAAGTTTTGCTTTATAAAACATATAATTTAATTATATTTAGTGTTAAATTAGTTGAATAAGATAAGTCCAAGAGATATAAAATATATGTTATATTTGAGGTTTACCACACAGTGTTTGTTTCATGGGAAACCATAAACGGTAAAATTATATCGATATTTGTGAAAATTGTCCTCATAACAGGAATATTAAATATGATATGAGAATAAAATCGCGATCAATATTTTTTTTATTTTTGCCAAAAGTGTAAGTTATAATAATAATAAAAAAAAATAAATAAATAAATTTTGTCACTTATAAATACGTGAATAGTTTCTTGCTGATAAAAGCGTTAGTAATTGTTATTATTCCTATTTATGAATGAAATGCGGCAATATGCGTTAGGTCATTATTATAGTTGACATCACTAAATGTTGCCCTCCCAGAATCAAACTAAAAATTTAGGGATAAAAGATTTGATCCCAGACGACATTTCTGACGTGATAGGTACATCCCAGAGTATAAACACAGAAATGAAGTGACCACCTTGCAAATCCTTTTTTCGCTTGCAGCAGATGTCATCCCGTGAGAAACACTACGCGGAAATGGTTCATTTTCCTCACTTTTCGAGCATCCGCCCACCCCCTACGGACTGTTAGTCTCTCACTTTCCCGCGACAGCTGACAAAATCCATTTCATTCTTTTTCTCTCCCCCTATTTTTTACAACAATAGACCGGCAAATCTCCCGAGAAGCGCATAGTTTCTTTCCTTGCATGGAATATAAAAAAGGAACGTTTTTTTCTCTTTCTGTGCGAGCTTGTCCTCCCTTCTCTTGAGGACTGAACCACGCGTGCCGGTGTGTCGCAACCGTTTACGTGATTACTTTCATTGTTGGGGAAATTTTCCTCTCCCTCGACCCTTTCCCTTTCAAGCGGAAGTATTGTCATGGTGTGGGGGGATGTTTGACGTGTTTGAAAAAGCAGAGGCGTTTTAATATAATTTGAATTTTTCTCTTCACGAATGAATTTGGATTTTAAGATAGGAAATGAAAAGAATAATTTTTATTTCTTCACTGTGTGACCGTAGTTATTAGAGTCGATTGAAATGGAAGGAAATGCCGTGGGTGGTATCCCAGCCCAAAGCATCAACTCTCTACGTGATCAGAATATAAGCCCCATGAACACTCCGCATGCAGTCTTTTTAATCCATTGACTAAGGGATTCATCAGGTGCTAGTATTTAAAACCCATTATTCAAAAATGATTTCTGGAACATAATAGAGTTGTTTAGCATGCATTTAAAGGCAGAAATTCATGCGTCACTAAACTTATACAAGTGACACAAATGTTTAATAAAGGAACTTTTAAGGTTTATTTGTTATTCTAATATAATAAAAAAAAATAATGAAATAATAAATATTGTAAAAAGGAATTGTTATATCTATCTATCTATCTATCTATATATATATATATATATATATATATTAAGTTAATATTGTCTAAATTCTAACTTTTTTCTTTTCAGTATAGAACTATTTATCAAATTTTAGACATCCCTACTTATTGGGCTGTTCGGAAAGTACTTTCGTTTTTTCCCGACAGAGGATTTAATTATATTTCTTCGAATCCAAATTCACAATTAAGCCGCATTATCATTATATATTTTGAGAGCTAATATAGCAAAGTGGGAAAAGTTCAATTAATTCTATGCAGTAGTTTTTGTTGGGTGACCTTTTAAATATGGAGAGCAGTATTTTCATCATATTTTACTTTAGAAAAGGTAAAAATTCTGTTCAAAAATTAACTGATGTGTATTGAGAAAATGTGTTGACAGTACTCCAGTGCTAGAACTGGTTTGCAAAATTTCGATCCAGCAATTTTGATGTCGAAGATACACCAAGTTTTGGAAGTCCAACTGAAGCTGATAAAGGCATTAGTTGATGCAAATTGGGAAAAAATAACATGTGAGAGTGATGAGAGTTTAAATTTATCGATTTTCATCGAAATGTGTAATATACATATAGAAGATTTTAAGTTAAATTTCCTTTTTTAAATCTATTTCAGTGTAACTTTATTAAGTCGCTTATGTATATTATTTAATTGATCATTTTACCATTTTTTTAAAAAAATAAAATTTAAATCGAAGGAATTTTATGTTAAGTTGATTTCAAATTACTACAAACACCAACACTTGAAATAGGAGTCGAATTCACGAATTATTAAACTAAATGCCCTAGTATTGACCATTCAGCTACAAAATCGTGATAATTATACATAGAGTTTTCGTAAAGATTACTCAAACATACTTTGAAAATTAAATATATTACAGCCTACATTCAGAAAAGTTAAATCAAAAATTATATTTCATATTTTTATAAATGTCTCCATCAAAAACTGCCTTTCTAGTTCATCAGCAATCAGTGACGATAAAATAACACTTTTATCTTTTTTGTAGCCTCCTAAAAAGAATTGAAAATTTATTGATATATAGCATTCTATATTTCACTTTATCTATTTGGTGATACTTTTGTGCACATAGAGGATATTGTTTGTTACCTCTTTCATGAAAAACTGATTATTATTAATGTTAAATTCATTATTATTAATGTTAAATTAGAAATAAAATTAATTAAATATATGCAATGTTGTTCTTGTAAAAAATATTATTGAAATTACAAGTAAATCGAACTTTATAAATAAAATCTGTTTTTGATAAAAACTACATTTCTTAAAGTTGTACAAAAACTTATTACATAACTATAGTTTTCATAAACTTTTCATTATTAATAAAACTGAAAGAAGTATATAAATTGAGAGCTAATAATAAATGAGACGAAAATAAATACGCATAAAGTTAATTTTTATTATATACATGTGTTTTTTATATACAAATTAATATTATATGATAGCTTTTAATATGATTAAATTTTTTTACCTAGTATGTTTTATACATAAATTAATAACATATTATTTTTTATTGCTATTCATTTACGTATAAAGCATACAGTATAACGTTTTTTTTATGTATAAAATTTTCTAGAATATGGTAATCAACAAAAGAGAATAAAATTTCAGATAAAGCTTAGGAAATATTCGTTTCTTTATACTCGAGTTTTGTGCAAATACGCGTGTTCCGGAATTCAATCTTCTTTGCTGAAATCAAATACAGAACGTTATAAAACGCATGAGAGAACTTCTTCGGTAAATGTAATAACGATTCACACAAAATATTGATCAAAATTTTAAAAGTACTATTCCTGATACTTTCAAGTTCATGAATACATTGTGAACAATAAGAAATAGTAAATGAAACTTTATATTAATTATGAAATCATTGTTTATTCTCATACTTGGTTATCTGAAATGTTGGAAATAGAAAATTACAAAGTTGATTTGTCAATTAAAATATACATTGATTTAGTATATTTTCATACTTATTTTAAATTATAAATATATACGTTAATGTAAGTGGGTTTGTTGATTAAACAGGTTCAATAAATAAAAAAAAACATATGAATGGTATTTTTATAACACATATTCAATGGTGAGGCGTAAGTATAGTCACATGTGTTTTTTTTTTTGCCATAACTCCACAACAAATCCTCTGAGAGACTTGAATTTCAGAAACGATGGTTAATATTTTGTACTTAAACGATGACGAAAGCATAATTGCGCAGTAAATGAATAGAATCTCTACAGCATGGGATCAAACAAAAAAGTTTTATAGAATTCGTGGTATTGTTACACATGTTTATCTATCCAAGAGGAGGAACAACAAGCAGATATTCCTTAGTATGAGATATGCCCTTCTCTTACTGCAATGGCTACTTCGCACCGTCTCTCTATACTGAGCATCAGATTGTTCCTTGAGGCAAAGATGCCCATTCCTCCATCAAAATCTGTTTCAGTAGTTAAGTATTCTTCGGAGGATGTTGCCGTAAAGCGTCCCCAAAGCATCCAGCAAATGTTTTACGAGTTTTACACCAAAGGAATAGAATGGCCAAGCCATTCGAGTGATATCTTCCCTATCCAGAAGGTGATAAGCAACAGGAGTCCGGTGTGGACGTGCACTGTTATCCATAAAAATGAAATCTGCTCCAAGGGCACCTCGCAACAAAAGCACATGGGGAAGGGTCACTTCCTTACAACAAAGATATTTGGTTACAGAACCTCTATTAAAACCTAGTCCACCCGGTTAACACAGCGCCTCCTCAGATGACAACTGAAGGAACATCGTAAAGGACTTTTTCTGTGATGTTACTGGTATGAAACTGTATCCTGACCTCAGGCCTAATCCACTGGATTTGAAAATTACCTGTGGCACTAAAAAGAAACTCATCCGTAACGAGGAGACGAATCCATAGATGAGATGTCCAGCTTTTATGCTCCTTGCATCACTCCTAAGCGGTGGTGCCAAACGACAACTTTCAAAGGGATGCGGAATTTAGGATAAAGGACGAATAGGCCAACTTTGTGCAGGTGTGTGGATACAGTAAACTATGATATTTATCACCCCGCTGCTGTGAACAGTTGCTGACCTGTAACATTTGATGACTAATTACGAGCTGAATGAAAGAAAATTAATTACATATTTTGACTATGGGGCCTTAATCATGTCATAATAGATAGAGGTATTATTATCATACAGAAATTTTAACTCAAAGGCATTCCTATTAATTATTGCTAAGAATTCAAATATTGATTATTTATTTAAGAAGCAAT
Organism: Latrodectus geometricus; assembly: GCA_026290005.1. Classification (NCBI taxonomy): domain Eukaryota; kingdom Metazoa; phylum Arthropoda; class Arachnida; order Araneae; family Theridiidae; genus Latrodectus; species Latrodectus geometricus. The sequence goes on from JAPDSC010044878.1 coordinate 286,479, forward strand.
TTCTTTTTAATTTAGGCTAATCTGGCATTATGCAATAGATCCTTTGATATAAATTGTAGATTTACAAACGCTTACAGGGAATGTGCTGTTCATGCTAGATAGTGATTGTGACACTAAATCCTTTAAGATATTCTCTCCTTTCTAATAATATAATAGTATAAATTTCAAAATTAATGTAATAATTCGATGACTACGAAATCATTTCTTATATAATTCCACCAAATCATTTCTTATCGAAATCAGTGAAATATAACCATATAAAATTCAGACAGCATACCGCTGAATACTCAAGTAATGAACATTATTCATTTATGGAATGTGTTTACATCCTGTGGCTCACTTGGGAGCTGCAAATGGTAAACTCTGAATTATAAAGCGGGATTCTCACCCTAAACTACTTACGTTTGTCAACTTCGTCGCTTCGCCCACCATTTGAAACTATATTGTGTTTACATAACTCACACACAACCAAACTAATTGGTGGTCAAACAAGGAGTCGACACAAGAGTGTTATATTCTATTGGAGCGAACTAGAGAGAGAATTTCAATAATCAAATTACTATCGAACTCCAGTTCCTCAGCTCAAATTAGCTGAAGATCCTTATTTGGTGAAAGGAGACAAGTTAAAAGCAATGAAATCAATGAGTCATCTACTATGCATTAAATTCCTATTTCTATTCTGTTATTCTGTCGGGTAAATACGGAGGATGGAATGTCAAAACGAATTTCTTTGAAAAGAAGTGAATTTGTTTGGTAGTATAATACTGGAAGTGAATTTGTTTGGTAGTATAATACTGGAAGTGAATTTTGAAAGTCAAAGTATAATAGGACTGAATTGTTGTCATTTTTGCATGGAAAAATATACATAGTTAATACCAAATATATATTTAGTTGCTTTTCGATGAGAATTTTAAAAATATATCACATTCCATCGATTTAATAAATTTTAATACCATAATAAGTATTTTAAAACAAATTGTAACGAATAACTATAAAATAACAGTATTAATTAATTGCATTTCGTAGACTAAAATGTTTTTTCTGTAAGATACTAAAATTTATAACTTTGGCTCATTTTTGTCAACAAAATAAGGGACCGCATTGTTTCAAATTACATCTTAATAAAGATAATGGTTTCATCAATTACAAAAAATAAAAATAAAATATGCAGAAGGAACTGAGATTTTTGAGAAAAAGCAAGAATTATTATATGTGATTTATTGCAATCTAATAACTAAGAGTGAATATGATATTCTCAAAATAGAACTTCCATTCAACAAAATAAACACATTTTTAGTCTCTTAATTTTTGTTAGAATTAAACAGTTCAGAGACAATTGGGAGTTCAGGCATAGTTGTGAATATTTGTGCTGCTTAAAAATCCATTTTAAGCTGTAGTTCTCGGTCATACTAAAACTATTAACATTATGGCCATTGGTAGCTTTTAATGGTATGATAACTTGGTGATAAGATGTCACTCTCATGCAAAAGCGCACGTGTTCGATATTTAATCTAGAGCAAAATGTTTATACTATGATATTAAATCTTATACATAAAGTCAAATGACTTTCCACATGTGAGTGAAACGCGGGTGGTGATTGGTCCTTTGACAGTGGTTTAAAATTATGAGGATGTAGTTGCCCTTAGTGGTCTCTTCATAAATAAATAAATAAAAATCAATGATATCTAATTATTAAAAAATTCTGGATGCCTAGATTTGATAACTTAGTAGAATTTTCTCTTTTACACTACTATAAAATAATTTATATTCTAAATATCAAATAACATCAGCTTTTTAATATTGGCAGAGTCATAATTTACATTTGATTTTTTCAGGAATAAGTAACACGTAATAATTAAAGTAAGTATTGTAAAATGCAGATGAATTATTCTTGTTTTTCTATTAAATCATTTGGATACTTTAAAACCATTCCTAGTCTACAAGGGACGGAACTGAGGGTATCTTATGTAGAGGGGCATCCAGCGGGGTGGAGTAGGTGGGTCCTCATAATTTAGAAGTAGAAATCAAGCATAACAGCCCCAGACTTCGCCTGCCACACCCAGAGGCCTCACTTTATTTGGAAACCATTGCAACAAAGATCTAAGTTACGCGCACCAGACAAATAAGATATTTATAATTAAATCGAATCTACTTTAAATATAATTAATTACAAATTTATAAAAAAAAATGTGAACTTTAAACTTTAAAAAAGAAAATTTTGAAACAAAGCATTGCATTTCAAATATAAATATCTCAATTTATTTTATATATATATTAATATATCTTTATTTATAATTTATTTTCCACCTATGAACTTATTTAAAATAAAAGTTAAGCATTTTTTATTAATTAAAGTTAAGAGTTTATTGGTTGAACGATCTTTTTTCAGAGGTATATCAACATTTTGATATTCTTACCACAAAACTCTTTTGCATAAAATACAAAATACTATTTTTATTCAACACATTATACACTACTTGCTTTTCGCTTTTTTAAATATTTTGGTTCAATTTCAAGGTTAAACAATATTTTTCCAAACTCTTAATTTTCTTTTTCCTGTTTTAGATAAAAGTAAATTTATATAGATATTCTTGGATATTAAAAAACAAAGTGAACAATTTTTTAAACACTTTTCCCTTAAATCATAGAAAAGGATTTTAAAATATTGAAAAAATATATAATAAATGAAATTCTTGTACTAATGTTATTATTAATTATTTTGCTATTATTAATTTGAAATCATCCACTTGTACATGATGTTTATCACTTACTTGGGAGCAGCGTTCACTTAAGAGAGAAGTTATGACTTACCTGAAAGAGAAAAATATTTTGATTAGTTAAAATCATCATCATTATTGCTCATCAGAGTAAAAAATAACAACGAAAATTGGAAGATTCAAGTTAATGTAACAATCTTAAAATGATTTCAAGTCTTAGTGATGCAATGTTTGCATTTCAATTACATTCTATACATATAGTTTATAGTAAAAATATTTTAGACATATCATTCATAGTATGAACAAAAAAAAATCATTTAGAACATTATAATATGTTTTTTATATTACTTTTTAAAAAATAAAACAATATAATACAACAAGGTTGAAAGGAAAAGCATTCTAATTTTTTTTTTCCAAATTAGAATCTAAAAACTATTTGAAAATTACCAATATAGTAGTTATAAGTTAATTCGATTAATAATGTGTAGTTAATAAAGAGTATACGTTTAATAGTGAAAGTAAAAAATTTATAAAAATCGTTACCCTCCCCCCATTAAAAAAAAAAAAAATTGAAGAAATCAGGATTTGAAGAGGTTTGTAGGTATTTATGTTTTAATCTAGCTTTTCTGCGTTATATTTTAAAACAAAAATGAAAGAATAATTTAAAGTGATAAGTTTTAACTTTTAATAATCATATAAGTTTTAAATTGCCAATAGAATTTAATTGTTGGGAATCTATTATTGCCTAAGGAAAGCAATAATCTTTAAAAAAACTTAAAATCACACCCAAGAGGATGGACGTGAGTATTTAAACAATGGCAACTTCCAAATATGAGAAAATGGCGATTAGAAAATCTTCATATAATTTTATTTTCGAAGTATAATTGAAAAAGACCACGATTAAATTTATGCAAATCAGAGGAACACTTTAAAACATCATTAAATTGTTACCTTTCGTCCATAACTGGTCTATTTCTGGTAATCTATAGATTATTTAATAATAAACGTCTATCACTATACCACTTCTTACAGACGTCATTTATTATTAATAGACGTCCCTTATATGCAGTTCTAGCATTTAATCTCGATCAAGGATCCTCCACCAAGGATGAAAACATCTCTTAAAATACGATACGACATATATCAAAGTGAATGAATTAAATTCTAAGCAAAAATACGTTCCTATATAACAGTAAGTTTCTCTGAGAACCAGAAATAAGACATGAGATAAAAAAGAATCTATGAAAGAGAATTTAATCAAAATAGTTTAACCAAATCATAGTATAAATGGAACAGCATTTAAGTAAAAGCAAGTAAAAATCTTCAATGAATTTGTTTTTTCAATTTTTATTTTTACTTCTCTATTTTAAAGACGGTGAATTAAATAGTGTATTCTTAGCATATTGGGATATTGAAAACAGATTTCTTTTTCTTTTCTTAAGAAATATTATTTTAGTTATTACGAAATCAATTTTCAGCATTCAGTGAAAAAATATAGTTAATAGAAATAAAATAAAATATACTTTTAACTGAAACTACAATAATTATAAACATTCTCAAAATAGAAATAATTATTCATAAAAATTCAATAAAGTTACTTTTTATTAGAAACTAATATAAAAAGCTGTACTATCACTTTCAAAGTAAGCAATATTGAATAAAAAAGGAATAATAATAATAATAATAATAATTCATTATTTTCTTTAAAAAATACTTTTAAATTTAAAGATATAATTTGATTAAATATAGATAACGATTTAAGGAAAGTTGCCAACTTATAAGAATTACAGAAACGTACACAAAAATTAACGAAACAACTTAATGTATTGGTTTCCTGATGACGAGGATACAAATTTTATAAATATTCTCATATTCTGTTCCTAAATTGATTGTTTTCTTATCAGTAACTGAAAATAAAATTTAAAGCCTATAAAAATTTTTCACAAACGTACTTTTGCATCTAAAACTAAAATTTATTGAAATAAGGAATTTCTAATTTATTCAATTTCTTCTAAATTTTATTATTGTACACAAAATTACATATATTTGATTACAAAACTCATTTACATCGTATATATTAAATGATGTTTTTAAAAGTATGTTTCCCTTAAAGTGATTCATTATTTGTGTTTAAAAATTAAAAATAGCTGATCCTTTTTATCATTCGCATAAAAATAATTCAGATTATTCGATATTAAAATAATCCGCAGAAGTCTTCAAAATGCAAACGAGATTACAAATTTATTAATTTATCCAATGTCTTTTATCCAATTTTTATGAGTCTGTTATTTTAAACAACCATGTTTGGTATTTAACGTATACAAAAATTAATTAATTTCATAGCGTTTAAAGATTTTCTTCGTCCAAGTAGGGGTTCAAACACAAATGACGAGAAAAACATAACTATATGAGTTCAGCAAAATAAACAGTATCATGAACACTTGTCAGAAAAAGTCTGCGTACAAACGCACAGAAAACATTCTAGAGAGCATAAAAATACATTATAGTGTCAACAATAACTAAATTTTTATATATAGTATTTCTTTAACAATTCCTTAAATATCAATAACAATTTCAGAAAGATAACGCACATTGTTTCAAAGTAATAACAATAATAAAATACACAAAAAATTTTCAGAAAAAGTTTGCGTACAGTTACAAATTACAAAGATATTTGGAAATTAATCTTCATTCTTTAGCCTTCACGAGCTTGTATGAAATGAAATATTGCGTCTTCATTGATTTTTCACTATTTATTAATTTTAACTCTGGTGGCTATACAGCAAATAGAATAAAAAACTTTCTTTGATTGACATGATATAGTACTTGCAAACAAGTAGACTTAAAATGGATTCTAAAAGAAAAGAGATTGTTCCAGACGAAAGGAAAATTATCTTAAGACTAAGGAATGAAGGTAAAGTTCTTTCATTAATTGGGGAGATAGTTGAAAGAACTCATTCTTCTATCCAAAGAGCGATTAATAATAATAATTAAGTCATCGAAGTTTGTTATTTCAAAGCTTCTGAGTGGCCGTCTATCTAAGCTGACTTTACAAGAAAAGAGATACATCCTGAATCCATGCTTTTAAATCTAAAGATTACTGTAATAGTAATTGATGTTAAAGAAAGGTTTAAAAAATGATACAATATCTTCATGAAGATACAATATGAATAATTCTGGCTATCATGACCGTGTAGCTCATAGAAAGTCATATACTTCAATTACCAATAAGTTTAAACGTTTAAAATTTACCACTGAATATGTAAATAAATCGTCTGAGTTTTGGAAAAAGAGTAACATTCCCTGATGAAAGCCAGTTTTGTATCTTTAGCATAAAAGGACATAAACTGGTGCGGGGAAAATAAAGTACATATTTTAAGAAGCAAAATGTTGTGTTTTCAGTTAAACACGGTGGCGTAATGATTTAAGAGTGCATGGGAGTAATTGGAGTTTGTCGATTACTTTTATTGTACTCCACATTAGATCATATGGGATTTTTAAATACATTAAAGGAAAATTTGAAGCAGAGTGCACAAGATTTGAACCTTAGTGTTGACTTTTGGTTTCAACAAGACAATGATCCAAAGCACACTGCTCATAACGTAAAGCTCTGGCTATTGTACAATATCAAACTTCAATTGCATACTTTTCCACAATCAGCAAACTTAAATTCCATCAAACATTTATGGGACTTATTGGAGCGCAAGGTTCGGCAACATAACATACCATCGAAATGTATAATGGAAAGAGTGGTTATGATGGAATGGAATAATATTTCATCTGCGGGAATCGTTTAGCTAGTTCACTCTATGCTTAAACAATTATAAGAGGTTCTTAGACATAAAAGTTTTTAAATAAATATTAAAGTTTAATTGAAAGTCCATGGAAGCTATTTTTAAAAGATTTTTCTCATCTGTGTGCAAACTTTTTCTGACTGTTTTTTGTGTAAGTTTTAATTATCATCATTATTATCACTTTGAAAATATGTGTATTATTTTTCTGAAATTATTACTGATATTTAAAGAATTATAAAGAAATATTTTATATAAAAATTGAATTAATGTTGACACTATAATGTACTTTTATTCCCTCTAGAATGCTTACTGTGCGTTTATACGCAGACTTTTTCTGGCAAGTGATAATTCCATTTCATTATATAAAAATCATTAGAAATTTATTTTTTCGAACTGCTTTATCCTTCATGAGTTGGGCAGTTTTAATTTAAAGAATACTAAATTAATTCTTAATTTAAAAAACAGAAAATCGTTTCGTCAGAAGGAGTTTTCTAAAGCAAAAGCAATATGCAAATTTTGAATTTTCTATTTATTGAGCTTAATTTATTTTTTAACAATTTACAAAGATTTCAAACATATATCATAAAACATATTTTAAAAATTGTTAAAACATACTTTAAGTGAAGTATGAGGATTTTCCTGAGCAGTATTCTTTAAACATGATAGTAAATTAATTTTAAACGTTAGAAGTTCAGCTGAAAGTTAACTTTCAATCATTTAGCCGGAAACTGAAATCTACGAACTCGTTAATCTTCAATTAACTTTTCGAATGGCCAGTTACTAAGTGAACTAGAGAACTCGTTAGGACTTTTGATTTTTAAAATCGAATTCATAACTCCATCCCCCGTTGCTTAAAACAGACATCCGAGAAAATTATCAAGTCAAATACCAAGACTGAAATCATCAATTTCGGAACTGTTCCAGTACAACAAGTTCCTCACTCATAAATCACTCACAGTGTTAGAAGAGGCACACACACATGGCCTCTGCATTAACCGAGCAGTGGCATCGTCCCTCTACACCCCCTACGCACATCGCATAAAGTAACCCCTACGTACTTGACATGCGATCGATTTCTCATTAAGCTTCCGTTAGCTGCACTCTGTTGAATTCAAATGAGAAACTTAATTTCGAACAAGTTTTAAAAAAGATTTCTGGAAAACGGCTTCTTTTTCTCCTTTTATTTATTCTACTTTTTTCCCTGTCAGCGCTGGATTGAAATTCGAAACAAGACGATAAAAAGATAGTGACGAACGCGTTGGCAACAACCAGAATGTATTAGAAACGAGAAGAGAAGCATTGTAAATGGGAAAGAAATCGCGAAATTATTTTTGCTGTTTTTTTTCTCGCTTTTTTTTATTTTAAACAGAAAGTTTTGAAACTTTCTTCTTGAAATGTTAACAGAAGAAAATAGTTTTTATCACATTAAAAAGTTCAAGAAATTTAAAATGAAAAAAAAACTCTATTAATTTAAGAAGGAATGAAGACATTTTTAACATTTCTGTGTACAGTGAAAAATTAAAAAAAAAATATGAATATTAATTTCTGCCTTCAAGTTTAAAACTTATAGCTTTAAAAATTTACTGGCAACATAACTTTTTCACATAACAAATTTCACATTTATAAAATTATCATATAGATATTTATATTAAGATTTTAAAAAGAAAGTATTGCTTATGTCATCATAAATGCACTTTAAATTTTCTAAAAGAATTATATAATAAATGAGTAAATTTATTCTTCACATTATTTATAATATTTAAACTATATATATTTAATATAATTACTCGAAATTATATACACGTTTTTGTCACTCATCAATGGACAAAATATTTCTATTAAATCTTTTAAATATTTAATTCGTATTGAAATTTTTTCTGACAAATTATTTCATAAAGAATTGCCAATTAATTTTCACCAATTATAAATGAAACTAAAAAATAAAATGGGAGAAAAAATATCATTCACTTGAAAAAAAGCGTCTTTTTGAGTAAGAAATCCATCACATTAATGTTATATGAATGAATAATGATAAAACTAAATCACAACACATATACTTAACCTTACATATTTTTCACGACAAATAATTCAGTTTAAGAATAATGTAATGCTTATTCGTCAGAACTGATAGTTAACGCTTTCAATCAGAAAGAAACAAGGAATCAAATTGATCAATAAAAGTAAATTTATTTCTATATTAGCGGGCTTTAAATTCCATTTAAAAACGTAACCTAGCTTAGGGGAGAAAATAACTATTTAGAAAATAAACCTATTTATGCATATCATTTTTCAATAATATTTACTATTTATACTTAGCTTTGTTTAAAACTCTGTTTGATATCACGAAGGGAAATGTCAAGTATAGATCACATTAAATTGTTTGAGGTAAATTGTATAAGGAAGGCATGAAGATCACAGTAAAATTATTAATACTATCTCTATTTAAGTGTATTTCCTATAAGTGGTGTATAGAAAGAAAGGTAAACATGTAGGCTATGCAGTGGTTAATAATAATACTTTCACAAAAATAACAAAGTAAATATTATTATTAAAAAAAAGGAGAGGGAGAAAGGAGAGATCTGATGTCGTACTTATCATCTTTTTTCTTTTCTCCGAGAGTTTACGTATATATGATGACTTTAAAAGGATGAAAAGAAATAATTCTTTAAAAGAAAAGAGTTCTACATCAAAATCTACATCATTCATATGAATAATATTGAAGAATAACTTCACATTAGTTCAAATCAACATTATTTATGTTTTTAATTAATTACAAATGTTGCAATCAAAAACATGAAAAATAATTGCTATATAAAAAAGCTGTTATTTTAATATAACTTTCAGTACGTTCTGTTCTATTCTCAATTCACTCTTGTACAAAATTTCGCTGGACAAAGAGAATAAAGACTTTATTTATAAAATTATGAATAAAGTATTCTTCAGTAAAGATTTATAGGTTTTAGTGTTTAACTTTTTGCATTTATCTTAACAAACTATTAAAAATAAACAATTATTATTATGATATGTGTGTGTGTTTTATCATTCCTTGATAAATATGAATGTCTTCTATTCGAGCAAATAGATAAAATTAAAATTTAAATATATGAGTAAAATTCTCTAGGCAATTATAACACAGCATATGCTTTTAAAGTTCAATCATCTTTACAGATTTCTATTTTTCTTTACAAAAACATATTTTATGAAAGGTAAGAAAATAACATGCCTATTTTTTAATATTTTTATTCATCACAATATAGCTATTTTAACATAAAATATCCTTTCAAGCTTGCGTAAAAATTCATAGAATTATGTTTTCCAAAATCATTTCTAAAGAATTCTAGTAACCGTGAAAGTTTACCAGGTGGCACTTTTAATTCATCTTACGCTCAGATGTCCTAAAGAAGAATCAATTCTGATTTCTTTTCGTTTCTCTGAACAACCACCATTAATTGATTTTCCCGTGCCTTGATTGATTGATTTAACTCCTGAAGTACACGTTTCTTTTTCCCTCCTTTTCCAAGAACTAATTACGCGTGCACAAAGAAAGTAAACGTTTTTATTTCTGTACTTTTTTTATCAGTTGAATTCGTTTCAAAGGACGGGTATTTTTCGAAATACTTTCGTGAACTTTCGGATTAAAATCGAATCAGAAAGCAGGTTTCTTTTATTTCTGCGATCGGATAGGATACTTTTTCTTTCACTTGATTGGAAAATTTACTGAAGGAAATCCAATTCACCATGACATTACCCCAAGAAATATCCTCGACTTTCTCTGAGAATGAAATGACACCTGGTGGTAAGAACAGAGATATCTCCTGATCGCAAGCATGTGTTTTTTCACATTGATCACAAATGTAAGAGAAGACAATCTTAAGAACAGAATACAAACATATTTCTCCTTGGTCTTATCACAATATATTATTAAAAAATCCAATAAAAATGTAAAATGATAATTTCAAGTTAAATCTAATACACAAAATTTGTAGAGTTATAAATTTTGATTAGTAAATCAGGAACTAAAGTTTTCTATTTTCAAATATCCAGATTAGATGATGAGATGTAATAGTCACAATAAAACTATGTTTATAATTATTCTTCACATTAATTGTATTTGCAGAGTCGTGAAAGCATCAAGTGCTATACCTTATTTTCATTTAATTTTACTAGATTACAGAGTCATTTTTTAAATCACTATCAAGAAAACTTAACAAGATGAGATTAAATTAGCATTACATTATGCAAAAAAATTTATAAACTGATATTTGCGATATTTTCTATCACCAAAGATTATCACCAGTAAATGTTAACAATTTTTAAAATGTTATCAGAATCAAATATAAGATATTATATCAGGGCAGCTTAATTTTGAATGTTTACATGTTCATTTTTGAGAAAAAAATCCAAAGAGACAATTTTTTTTACTATACGTAATGAAATTATGTACGCGAGCACAATTTAAGCATCTGCCGCATATCATTTTCCTGGAGAACATTTTATAAATAATGCAGCTTATCTACGAATCGCAAGGGAGGAAATACTAAAATTTCTCACGTAATCAATTCAACAGATGTAAATACAGACTATAAATAATGAAATCTCACTCTTTCATTGTTCAACTGTGGCTGGGATCAAACCAAACCAAGGACTTCCCTCTCAAAAGAAAGCGGTCTGGCAACTAACCCCTGATACGCTGGCGTAAAATAATTATGGACCAAATGAAATGATCAACTGCATGTCTGATTGATTGAATATTTCAGCCGTAATTAATTGTTTTAATTTTCCTCTTAATCAAATTTACATATTATATTTTAAAATATATTTCTAATACAATGTTAAATTCGCAACATTGGTAGTTATATCTATAAGATAGATTTTCGAATGTAACTAAAAACTGTGAGGTGGTTATATGTATGACGGATATTGTACTCGGGAGTCATATGTTGCACGATTGTTAAAAAAAAGTAATGGTGCAGCATTAATAGAAAAAGTTTATGTTTACATCTTAAGCACGTGGGAAGCTCAAATAGCTTTGTAATTTACACAATGGGAAGAAGGCTCTCAATCTTGAAGGATACAATAAGATTTTTGCTCTAAATTGAAGGGTAAAGAGCAGTAAGTGGAAACAGCTACAGGTTTCCTACCCCTCGTTGTCAAAGAATGACTTTTATGAGCTGAACTGTAATAGGGAGGTATGCTTACGCATTTTGAAAATAACATAAAAAATTACTAACGGTAAAATTATTATTAATTAAGTTTCAGAAGATTCTTTTTCCTTTGTACAATCATGTTACATCTTGACTTCTAAGATAAAAATGCTTTTTGTAACTTAACAATAGAAATTTCTCCCCATTCATCTTCCACATATTTCCAGCTCCAAATTTCTAGATTCAAGCCAAGCTTAGGGGTAGGCACTTTGAAAGTTCAGAATATTATTTTGCTACATTTTATTTATTGAAAACATTTTTATTTATAACAGCCACAGGATATGTAGCAGAAAATTTTAATATATTTTTCTTTTAATTAAATTTAGATATTTATTAAGTTCCTTACAAACAAATGAAATGAAAGTTTTCGAAGATATTTCCAGATTGTGAATTTTATTTTGAAACAATAGATTCACAACTTTGAAGTGCCATTAAAAATAAACAAACATTCTGGGTTATAATAATTTTGATGATATTTTTAATTTTTTTAATAAAAAATGTTTCTTTTTGATTTATTATACCTCTTATTTTGTAAGTGAAAACTAAAATTGTGTTTTTCATATTTTTAAATTAATATAAATGAATGTTTTTCTTCGGCAAGAGTTATCATAATTTTTTGCGTGATAACATGTTTTTTTGTAAGATTATTTTGCAGTAATGAATAATTTAATTTATTCCATAAGATGATTCTATTTGAGATACTAATGAGTTGCCAATTTTTTGCTATTACTTATTATTTTTATATTTAAAGTCAAAATCGCTCAGTAAATACGCCAATAACTGTTAAGACAAAAAACAAATTCATATAAGTTCTTCACATTTTAAATTCCATAATTTTAATCATATAAAAATGATTAAATTCAATTTTTCAACTGCCTTTTCATTTGCAATTTTTTTTCACAAGTAAACATTATTATTTTAAAGATATAAAAAATAAATCGTAACACAATTTAAAAGGAAAAATTTATTATAATTAATGCAGCTTTTCACTCCCTACAAAAAAGATAATTAGCAATGATAATAGCAATTTTAATTGAAAGGCTGCGAATCACCAGAGCTTGACGCAGACTTTTTTCATATAAATCCTCCAAAGAATTTCATTCTTTTTTCTTTCCGACAAAACAAAATTATATCACTTTAAATAACGGATTATATTTTTTAGCATGGGCCTCAGTCAAATTTAAATCTAGAAAAATGAATAAATTCTTCTTTTATTTAATTCCAACTTTCATTTTGATGCCCGGATGAGCACGAATCACTTTACATATTGGTATAGTAAGATAAAACAGAAAATGCATTTCTTTATTTAATTTATGGAATAGAAATAATTCATTAGACACCAAAAGCCTCTTGAGTATTTCAGATAAAAAAATTTGTTTCAGAATGTTTTTTGTTTGCATAATAATTTTGAATGAGCGAAGTACATAATGAATAAATGTAAGAATATTATAGTAGCTATTTTTCTCTGGGGTTAAAAAAGAAACTCGGAATATGCAATAAGCAAATATTTCCTTAATATTTTTTAATAATTGCAAGGGTTAAATACTTTTAAGGAAACGATAAAAATGGAACTGTGATGAAAGACAAGAATCTGAAAATATAATTTTAATAATTTGTGAATAAATTATTACAATAAATTAAATAATTTGTTAATTTGTGTTTACTTGTACTAACTATTGGTTGATTTGTACTTTAAATAAATTATTTTAAATAATATAAACTTCATTTTTATCATTATTTTAAATAACTTTTAATTTATATTATTCTTTTTTTTATTAAATATAATAATGTGTAAGAAATAAATAATATTTTCGGCGTATAGATGCATCACCTCTGTACAACGAACCTTCTCTTTTATACAGATTTTCGGAGGATAAAATTTTATTACTGTTCATTATAAGGAATTTAATCTATTTTTTTTGACTATGAAGTAATATAATAAAGGAATATTTTCAAATAACTAAATCTATCTAGAAATAGCACATTTAAATCTTCGTGAAAAATCAGACACTCATCTATAGAGCTAGAAATTGGTTGAAACGTCTAAATCAGATTCTGGATCTTCTTATAACACATTGTCCTCTGTACAATGAAAACTACACTTCTTAAATGATTTAATCACTGTTTCTGCTTTATATAAGTTCCGTAGGCCTTATTTAGTGTGAATTGTTCTTAAGATTCTGTTCCTGATTCTACCAAGTTTTTAATATTTTCTCAGCTGTGAATGGCCGTAAACACCACTCTGTTTCCATATTCTTTAACATATGAAATCTCACGTTGCTTGTGTGCTAAGTTGTAGCAAGGCCAATATTGTTTCCGAGCCAACAAATTTAAGAAAATTTAATGGAAGAAATTTTCCACACTTAAAAGTCATCCAAAAAATAACTGGAAATTTAATCTATCTCAGCTGTGCTCACCGATGATAACATATGGACTTTCGCTAAACTCCACTCCGCTAGGAAACGAGAAAAAATCGCAAAACAATAAATAGAGGAAATATATAGAAGACGCAGTATAAGACACAGACCACTTCTCAGATGTACTTCCAAGGAAAAAATTGCTCATATACGCTGTCAAATACGGTACTTGAAAATTGCAAAATGTTTATTTAATTAACACAATTTTGTTATAATTAATAAGTAATTTCTACCAGGTTACATGCTTCCAGCACAGGTAGAAAAAAAAGTATGAAAATTATGATATCTTTCATTGAGTAATCAGGTTGTGAAAACTAACAAGACCTTACGTTTTGGAAACAAACAAAATAAGCAACTAACGAATGAATAACTGAATAATAGCTTTTTTTTGATGAAAAATAGCTAAACTTAAACCATCATATCATTGTCTTATTTTTTGTAACTAAACACCACTTATTTTAATCACAATACTTTTTATCTTCGATTACACGGCAATTGAAGTTGAAGCCATAATAAGGTAGTATAAAATAAAAATTGGATTAGAAATGCACAAGAAATATTATATTGGAGAAACAATTATACGAGATGCAAAATATTTAGAATATTCTTGCACATTAATTCACATTAATGAATCTCAAGGAAAATGATCATTTGCATAGCGAAGAAATATTTTGATACATATTTATTACACTTTTAATAGTTTTTTAGTTTTATTCCACTTTAATTTATTATGTAATTTAACAACAATCGAAAAGTAAAATAAAATTAAAAAAGCCTCAATATTTACTTATGTAGCATTATGTTGGCGTATTGACACATTTGCTATTCTAAACCGCTGCTGACTGAAGTTCTTGCGTGAAGGCAGCCTTTATTATCACAACTTTTCTATATTCAAAGTTAGACAAAATCATAATAAATTTACTTTGTAGCATTTGTCCCTCTTTGATCGAGACCAGATATGTTTAGGACAGAGAGAACTTTTGAACTACCGGCAGTTTATTATGATTAAATTGACACCTAATCTCTTATCCTCTGCAGCAAATTTCTACATAACTAGTCAGCACGAAATAATACACACACACATATATATATTATTTTGTTCGAACAGAAAAACATTTTATGTTTGAAACTGATAGATTATGTTTTGATTCAATTAAAAACCTGATAATACTTATACGCATTAAGCAACTAGGATCAAATGTTCCTCTATCAACATGATGGGGAAATTCCAAGAAAACGATACCAGTTTGTAGTTGCCATTTGATTGTTGCGATAAATTAAGATGTTTCGACTAGGGATGCTTCTCAAGGAGTATTTCCGACCGTAGTTAATAACTCGCGATTTCACCCTAAGGTATAAGGTAAATTAATAAATATAAAGAAAATAAAATTTTGTTTAGAAAATGAACAATAGAGCATTTTTATCATGTTCTTCTTTTTGTAGTACCCTTGTAACTGTCGAAATTTACTTAGAATGAACCTTGGTATTTCAGATATAGTTATTTAAACGTAAAAATAATAAGTTACAATAAATTAATGAACATCCATAATCATTTGGAATTCCATTATTTGCTGTAAAATAATTTTAATTTATGATTTAACAAGCAATCATTTCGTATTATACTTACATTTTAGATATGTTCGGCAATTTTGGATGCAATTAATTAATTAAATCAAAACGTTATAATTAACATAAAAATAACTGCCAAACACACATATATATTTGCAATTACATGTTAAAACAATTCATCATTGGATTTTAAAAATCCATACAACAATTAATATTGACAATTAATCTTGTTCGGTGTTAAAATACGTATTATTCTGCCAGTTAAAATGTAACTGGTCTACTATTTTAGTTAAAAATTTTGTTCTATATATTTTGACATTGATAATTATCTTTAAAAATAATACACCACTTTTTCCTTTATCAAATAAACAAAATAAATAGTAAAGAATCGGACAGGAATTTTATAGACCATTGTCTTTGAGAATCACTCACTGTTTAAAACGGATTAACAATGTTTTTATTGTTTTTTCTTCTTAATCGCCAAAATTAACCAGCGAAAATATTTCGGTTACCGTTGTTACATACTTTTCTTGCATTTTAATGACCGAAAGGGAATGAGCTTTAGACAATAGCGCTCGTAACAAATCCATTGGTGGCATCGTTTAAATTCACTTTGGTAAAGAAGAGAGCTCGAATTGCATCCATTATTCTAACTGGATAATTCCAATTGTAAGAAGAAAAATTCAGAAAAGCAGTATCAGCTTTTAAATTAATGTTCGAAAAAAGAGTAATATTTTTTGCTTCTTTAATAAACAATAGCTTATAATGTTTATTATTAGGAACTAAAATAAATCGGATTTTGTTGCGAACATTTTATTTTGTCTAATTTCTATCAAACATTTAATATTTGAAATAATTTTCAGTTGAAAATATGACTTTACCAATGATTTATAGTCATAAATTTTAGTAACAGACTAAAAGAAAATTAAGAGGTTGTTGTCATTCGTGTATATTAACTTACATGGGAAGATTGGAAGCCAACATTTTACATATGTATTATGAATATATTACAAGTGTGAATTCTATTATAAAGAAAAGTGGCGTATTATTATATCATGGAATTATATTCGCATTACAGTATCCCTACAGAGTTCAGTTGTTAAATGTTGCTCATAGTCTCTTAATGATTAATAATGAGTAAATGATACAGAATTGGCACTTGAATTTCCTCACATTTCACATCATTAACGGAGGACATTAAACCATTTCGCATAAAGTGCAAAAAAAATATTCATTGTTTGTGATCTGCTTCTGCATGACGATCTTTGAATGGATCAGATAAATGCTACAATACTAATGTAAAAACCGCGGTTAAAGGTACATGAGAGTTAATTTCCTGAGAAATCATAACTCCTATATTAAAAAAATTATTTTTGAACAATGCTGATGATTATAACAACTGTAGTTATATTTCATGATAATAACTTAATTAGGAGGAAGCAGATTATCTAAACATTGCGCCTTCTAAAAGAGAGCGAACATTTTTTTTGGCAGCTCACAAAAAGGACAAAAAGTCATTTTGCAATCATTTCTCCTTCATTTCACTCGCATTTCAATATTTCTGCTGAGCTAAGCCGCTAAACGCAGCCTATAGTCTCTTAATGATCAATAATAAAAAAATTACAGAATGTTGGCACTTGTGAACAATATGAACCTTGAATCAAAACAAATTTTTTTTAAGTCAATAACTATTTTAAAACTCTATATTTAGCTCTGAAGTCTAAATATTGGGTAAAACTGCATTTTTTTAAAATAGAAAAACATATAAACATTTATTATATGTAAACAACTATTTTTATTGCCACCTATCCTGTCTAGTGGTCAGCGTCCCTGACTGCGTATACGGTGGTCCTGGGTTCGAATCTCGGTCTGGGCATGAATGTACTTTTTATATCTCTCTTCTGTCTTTGTCCTTTCCATCTATGAAACTTTGCATACCTTAGAAATGAGTATCTATTCATGCGTGTACTGAAGAAGTCGAACTTCACATTAAATTACGGTTCAGTTGAAGCAGTGAATGAAGCATCGCATACTACCAGCCTGGCTGGCACATAACAAGGAAATAAGAAACTATTTTTATTTGGCAATTGACAAAAAAATTTTATTTTATACGAAATTAAGATTATATATTATAAATTTAAAGTACTATTAATAAATTAAAAAAAATAAAATTTTATACAAAATTAAATCTATTTATATTCAATTACTTAAAGTTCTTTAAGACCACCAGCGTAATACTGTGAGAATCTAGGATAATAAGATTAATTGAATTAACAGTCCAGTTAAAGGCTTAAATTCCAGGAAATGTCATCGACATAAATTTAATGCAATAAATACAGATTTTTACAGGCAAGTTTCCACCCAATTAGCATCCATATCAATAACTATCTCCTTAATTGCCAGGTCAGTGCAATGATTATATCGACATCATATTAACAATATCATCTCGTAACTTTAGTGATAATGCTGTCAAATTATCTCAGTAATCAGGCTATATTTTTGGATATAAATAATCTCAAAATTGATGTGACGCTATTTATTTTACGTAAATTTAGCTAAACATCATAAATGCATATGATATGTGCATATCTCACCAAATGGAACGAGTTTGAAGGAAAATAACTATTATAATGTTTTTTTTAAATTAATGACCCAGTTTTATATATCAAAGTTCTAATTTTATATACAAAATTGAAACATACATAAAACTGGATCTTCAAAATGAATATACTTACAACAGAATTAAATATTCTTTAAATTGAATATATAATGGAAGAGAATAAATGTAGATATTAATTAATTATGAAATATGTTAATGGAGTAGAATCAATTCGCCATCTTAATTCCTACTATGGAATATTAATGCTAAAATTATTAAAGGAAACGAAATAAATAGTCTATATATAATAACAAATAAAATATTTTCAACGTGCAGAATAGATTATGCTATTATAAAAAAAATTACAGAAGAAAACAAAATATAAATGCAGAAAATAAGCAACTATTTTAAAATGAAAAACATTTATATTAATTAATAAATAGAATTTCAAAATTTACATAAACTATTCAGAAAATTAAATGTAAATACTTCACAAAAAGTGTATAAACGCATTAAAACACACAAAATAGTTCAAATTCGTAAAAGGTTTTTTTATACCATTATTTGGGATAAAATGTTATTAAAAATTATATACTCATAGAAAAAAAAAAAGATGCAGATAAAATTTGGTATATAAATATAGACCTATTATCTTTAAAAATGTTAAAACTGCAAAAAAACACAGCAACAAATTCCCCATTATTATCAAAACTAGAACATTGAAATGTAAAATGGCATCCCTCTCTGAGTCTTTATTAATGAAGACAGCTTTCACAATTCCCATATCGGATACGGGTTAATTACGAAGCCCTCGTATGTCACTGCACCACAAACTACATTCATCTTGTTTAATCCAGAGGGATCCAATACGATTCCACATCGTCGCCTGGACCCCAGGACGAAACGCAGATCTCGAAAACCAATATAGGCCTCTTCAGTTGATTGGTGACCCGTTGAAACGTCCTCCCTTAGTGAGCTATTTTTAACAATATAGGAGCGGGAAAAATTGATTTTGCCGCTCCTCTTATCGGCAGGTACTTCTTCCGGCACACTACCTCTGCACGGACGCTGCTTACCTGTAACCACAACACAGCTCGCACAAAATGTACCATTGACAAACGATAAATTATATCAAAAGCAAAAAAAAAAGGCAATTTCTAGCGTTTTTAACATCTTATAAAAGGGTACTTTCAGTGGCGACATCATTTGTTCGCTAAGAATGGCAACATTTAATGGCCGCTATAAATCTTTCAATATCGTAGTTTTATTATTTATTGCCGTTTAATCGAGCACGTGGCAATTGTGTGCACATTTTTTCATACTGAATCAGACACTCGTACGAAGAAACAAGAAACAGAAACACACCATTAATTACTTCTATTTTTGAATAAATTTAAGATGTTCTACAAGAATATTCTTAATCACACGAATGTTTAGATCTCTTTTTATTAATATCCTATAAAAAATAAAAATATCTTAGTAATTTTTGAGAAAATATTTTGATAATCAGCATGTTATAATTTTATTACTAATAAACTGGAGTTTCTTCTCAAATAATCATTTTTGCTTATTACTTGGAAATAGGATATAAGTGACATATAACAACGGTTGAGATGTTAAGCAAAATAATTTTCTTAATTATGCCGTTAATACTTAATTAATTGAAATTGAAACTCACTGTCAATAAACAAAAATTGATACCGACAAAAACACATGTATAAATTCAAAAATTTAATAAATTCATAAATAGAGAGAGAGATTTTACTCACTACATTTTTATAAAGATTTTTGTATCAGTTCTTTTATTTATTTTTAATTTTATCCGGATAAATATAAAAACGTTGGCTGAGAATGGTGATGCATGCAACATTGTTAAACGAAATATTACAATGACGATGTGAAATAATACAATAGAAAATGGTGAAAACTACATTTATCATTACTTCCAGCTCAATTTACTAACAAGTATTTTTTAAAACATGCAATATTGTTAAAAGAAATAATAAATGCTTCAAAAAATATTTTTAATTGTTAGTAAATTGAGCTGGAAGTAGTTGAATGTGGCGTCCACCGTTTCCTTAACTCTTTCACCTCGATTGTTATGCATGCTCGTTAGAATGAAGCGCTCTCATTTCCCGGCCGAAACGCCAACGTGTGCTAAAACTTTTTCTCATTCAATCAATTCACATTTTTGTGCCAACATCCTGAAACGTTTAAAAAGCTATAAAAAACCGTATTGTATGTTCATGGGATTAGTGATTTGAAATGAGAGATATGATTCATTAGCACGCGGTTTTTGGTTTTTGTAAATTAAAGAAATGTTTTCGAATAATTTGCCTTATGACGGCTCTTTAAAGGAACATGTGTGATATTTGTTCATAGTAAGTTTGGTTTTATTTTTCTTACAGTGTAAATATTTCAGTTTTGAGTATTTTCAGAGGATAATTCGATCTTCCAGGTTTGAAATTATTATTCATTAAATAGAACATAAATACTGAAAATATAGTAAAATTTTCCTAACAAGAAATATTTTAAGAATATAATATATGTAAAAGATAAAATATTTATGGCCTTTATATATTCTATTACGTATTATTAAATAATGCATTCATGGCTAAATAACAAAAAATTTACAAAAAATATTGTCAAACAAAGCGATACGTGCACGTTTGACCTTCAATCGCGAGAAGGTTAAAGCAATTTAATCACATTTCTGCGTTCTCAAATTAAATATACGGACATGTTGTATAATATCACATCTCCATATTGTTTTGTATCCCTATAAGCACAATGGTTTTGAGATATCCACCCACCCAAAAGTCACTAAAGTTGAGTATTGTTGACCAGGGTATTTAAGAAATTGCGAATTTTAGTGATAAAAAATCAAATAACGTATAAAAACGAACAAATAAAAAAGTTATTTGCAAGCCTAACTTTGATTTTGCATAGATACACAGTTTAGTTTTACAAGCGATTACATACATTTCAAACTGATGTTTTAGAATATAATATCTTGTATTTAACATTCCGGATAATTATCCTCTAGTATTCTTACCGTAACAATCTTAGTTATCTTTCTTATTCTTTGACCAACAAATGAAAGATTCCCTGAAATTGTTTACATTTTTTAATCTATATTTTTCTGATATTCAACACAATTTTTTTTCGATTTATCTTGGTACAGTGCAAATGCTTGAGTGCAATTTAAGTGAAAATGGAAAAACATCGTAATATTCCGTTTATCTCGGTTTCTATTCTTTTATTAACATCGCTTCCCCAGCAGTTTTCTTTTTTCAGAATATTTCCACCATTTGGAATTTTAAAGTTACAGCAATGCTTAAGTTAAGTAATGTTACAATAATACCTAAGCTGGTATTAAACAGAAATTGTTTTTATCCACAGGATAATTTTTCTGCATAATATTTGATAAAAGTATACTTTTTTATTTCACCCCATAATTGCAATCCATAAAAAATACAATTTGAACTTACTAAAATTATGTAAATTTATTATATTCGTATCGGTGATTAATAAAGAAGTTTTGATAAAAATGTTCTTCAAATATCAGTATTCAACAAAAAGACAGTTGGGTTCATTTCAGATGAGTTTTTTTCCTTAATCTTACAAAAAGAACACATAAAAAATATATAGATTCGTCTCTTTTAAAAAATATTAACTTCCCATTAAACTTTTTTAATGCAATTAGAAACTTTGATGCGTGATTAAGAATCATTAACAAACACTTATGTAGTTAAGATACTTTTTTATGCACTCACCCACTTGTCCTCAATCGTATGCATCTAATAGTATTTTCGATTCTGTTAACTATTCCAAGCATTCTCTAAAGTATAAAATTTGAGATAGAATGGAAATATATAATGAAAAATCTTTTAATCTCAATAAATATAATTGGAAATTTATCTATCAAAAATTATCTCTACCAAACTTATTGAGTTCTTAAAAATTTAATCATTAAGTCTAGTGAAACCAGTTCATTAGGAAAACCTTGCATTTTCTATAAACATACTATTGGAATAAAAAATATAATAAAATCATTCTTCACACACAAAAAAAATCAAGTGATCGGAAAAGTCAACACCACACAATTTCAATTAAGCGCCAATTTTTTTACATGGTTTTATACTAATTAATTTACACCGAATTCAATTAAAATACAATTAATAATTTCTTTTTAACTGCTCTTGGCCACATTTTAACTAAAGCGAAGCTTCATTTATTATTTCCATGTATCTTGCAGCAGTAATGGCTTCTTTTCTGCTTTCCTTCCCAGCTTATAAGAAACGTTTAAAGAGTATTAAATCTAGGTGTAGGAGCTTAGCGCAAACGATTTGGGAAATTTACGGTTACATCTTCGGCACAAGAGATGGGATTAGACGTCTTTCCAAGCGAATGTACGCCATCTTTAATTAGGATCGACCTTTTAATGAGATTAAGAGGTTTCGCTATTGAGCGACAAAAATGGAATTAATTATTCGGCCGTTTGAATTATAACGATTAGTGGCCTTGTCATTTAATTCACGATACACTATTTTCGCTCGTTTAGTTAAGTAAGTATAAGTTTAGCAGAGTTTCCTTTAAAATTCATTTGAATAAAAGTTCTTTTTTTTCTCTTTCATAATAAAAATCTACTTTTTAATGAAATTTTTTACAATCGCTTCTGATATTTCCGATTGAATAAATAACGCAATCTTTAATGTGGTGCTCTTCCTAATTTTATATATTTGTATGATAAAATTTCTCAATGATCAGTGATAAAACCGCGTTCTTCGGAGGAGTGAACTAGGTTTCGATCATGACCAATGCTGCATATGAAATATATAAATAGTATTTTTTCTGCAAATATATGTTAAAAATTATGTGCTTGGGATTTTCTCAAATTATATCTCTCGAAAAATATTGGTACGATTACCTATATTATCATCAATGAAACTTGTTTCTGTGTGAAAGGCAAATACTCTCTTAGTGGATACTTGAAAAAGCTTAAAATAGATTTCAGACGTAAGGTTATTTCAAGAAATTACTTTTCTTTTCATGTTGGTTTCCTTGTTGTTTAATTTTTGTTGTACAAGAAACAAAAATTAGGCTACTGACAAAATTTTTACAATTACAAAATACAACAGAAGATTTTTATGATTATACGTTAAAAAATTGTTTTTAAATGTATGAGATATTTTTATTTTTGGAATTTCTTTAACGGTAAAATTTTTAATAATGCATAAGCATCTCCAAAGTACTAATGCACATGCAATAAGCAATACATGAAATAAATAGAAACGTATAAAAGACAAAAAAAAATAAATTTACGAAGTTTATTTAGAATCCGATCCCTGCCATTATAAAAGATGAAAATTTTTCTTTTACATATTAATCTTAATACAAGAAATCATCAATTTTTACGATATCTCGCTACAAATAATTATTTAAACTAAATTAAAAAACTGTTTTGAACACATACAACCATCTCACAGGCCAAAATAAAATACTGTGGGGGGAAATTGCATCATGGATTCAAAAGAAATATATTTACAAGCATGAACATTAAATTTGTACATTTGATTCCAGTATAAAATAAAATAATTGTGAGCATTTAGTTCTATCTGCATTTCGAACACTGTTTTCTATTTCCTTCTGGTTTTATGAAATAAAGAAAGTACCGTTAGCCCCAATCATTGATTTTCTTTTTCTAAAAATAAACTTTCTTTTCCTCGTTTAAAAGAAGGGAACTTAATCACATCATCTATTCAAGAAAGTTCGAAATTTTCTACACATTAATTTTTTAAACTATTCTCTGTCCGCCAAAAGTTTTGCTTCATTTATTTTTTAAAAGCACAGGAAAAGAACCCGAATAGCCAACATTTTTCTTCCGTGTCTTCAACATAACAAACAATAAAAAAAAAACGGTATAACAAAGAATGTATTTTTCGAATAGAGTATCTTAACAATATATTTTTTTATTCTTTTAAAATAGGTCGCTGGCGTATCACACGCATCATAAAATGTTTTGGTAACTTTGAAGGGAAAAAAGTTTTGGAAGAAATTTTTCTCGCTCAAGAGACAAATCGTCTGCAGAACATGCGGCCATTTTTTTTCCTGCTTCTTCTTCATCTGCTGAAGTCAAAGCTCTTTTGCTGTTAGTAATGATTGTTTAGATCTATACGCTAATGTGATTCAGGGTGGGTTTCAGCTCTAATGTCAACTTTTTAGTCATTAGCTTTGGTCCGTGAATTTATTATGTGCGGAAACGAAATCGGAAACAACAGTGATTCGGCCCAAAATAAATTACTTTCAATTTCAGCTTCAGAAAATGTGGTTCATGTAATTTTTCACAACGAACAAATTATTCTAAAAAGCTTCCATGATATTTTTCAAAGTCCAATATATAAAATAAATGGAAAATAAAAAAATTAATGCATTAAAATACATTTAGTTTTAATAACAGTTGTAATACTGCTTCAAAAAAAAATCACGATGAAAATCTTAAATGATCCTGAAAATCGAAAGATTTTTTCATGTACTGCCAGACATTTTGTTTTTACAGATGAATTATCTCACTTTCAGAAAAAAACAGAAGATAAAAACATTTCAATAAATCATAAAAACAGCTTTTCAATGGCTCGTAGTACAGATGGGAAAATGTCATCAAATGCATTTGACAAAGTCGTCGTTAAAGAAATCAATAGGAATATTTTCGGTGCCCACTGATGCGTTTCCAATATTTAAAGTATTGACGAATCTTTTCAAATGTGACTTTCTAATATTTCTTTTTTCGCAGAAAGTGGCAACATTCGAATAAATTTTATTCAGCGTAAGAAATGGAATGGAAATTTAATACAAAAGTCAATTTTTTGCATCTGCTAACGACGTCGCTTCATAACAGTTATACACTTTTTGGCAAACTATAATCAATTTTAGCCGAAGAATTCTTTTTTATTGTTAATGTTCTGTTATCTTAATTAGCAGAAAGGTAACTGATGAAAAAAATAAATAGATACTTCTAATCAGAAGATATAAATGTAATTTTTCTAGACCGTCAAATGTAAATATAAAATTTTTGTCAATACGTTTTTCAACAAAATATGAATCATGATCTTTTTTCATGAATCTTTCTGTGCAATAAAAACGAGGACAAAACAAACTCAAATATTACATAAAATATATGTTTTGCAATACATTCATTCTGAGTTTAATTATGTACGTGAATTATTATCCTCATGCTAGGTGAATCATCGCATATCGAAATTGGATCAGCATTGTAACTGTTCATATTGACTCATATATAGTAATCATTAAGAGAATTGGAAATCGTTAGTTCGGAAAGAGAGTTTTATCAAATAAGGGATAGTTGCCAAATTTTAAAAATATTAAAAGATCTAGAGATATTCAATCACAAACATGTGATTTTTTTTTTCAACTGTGCCCTTTATATTATAATAAAGTGCTTAGTTGAAGAAAATTATTCGATATTTGCTATCATTTATAAGCAATATATTCGAAATGAATATTTAGTTCGAGATTTGTGAACCTTTATAAGCAACTGTATAATAATGCACAATGAAGGACCTTAATAATTGAAGTTTCATGTAGAGCAATTTAAAGTGTTATTTAATTCTGAAATCAAAATTCTTTTTTCCCTCTGGTGCCTGGCTACTAAAATAAGAATTTTCACTTTTTCGACTTTATAAGGGGTGGGGCATTATGGGATTTTATGTAGTGGGGCTAACCATGGGAAAGTGAAATCAAATTCGCGAAAGTAGTTGGATCATCATAATTCAGAAGCAGGGACTTAAAAGCAGAATGTTCGCAGACTTTGTCTCACATCCTAAGAGGTATTATTTCACTTGGAGGACAAAGTATATAACCGATTTATTTTTCCCGCACTTGTTATTGCCACAGTTGAGCGAAAAATAAATAGGTTATATACTTTGCAGTTGGGAAAGATGAGAGCGATTGCTTTCTTAATTAGGCTTCCGAGACCACTTCCGAAATGAAAATAAAAATTTAAGTGAAAAAAATCAGACATGGTGACAAAATATATATTTAGTTATTAAATTGCGTAGCACTTCATACTATCTACCAAATTTGTGAACAAATTAAACACAGACAAAACCACATCAAGCTTCTGTATTACGCTTGTGATAAAGTCGACACTTGGACAAAAAGAGTATTCTTCACTTCAAACAAACACATCACACCAAAGGAGTGGCAATCAAAAACATTATCTTGAAGGTGGTTTGCAGTGAGATCAAGCACCGTATGCGTTATTTTAAGGATTCGAGAGAATTCCTTTCTCAATAAGATTATCACAACCTTAATTTTCTTTAGAAACATTCAGCTTTCAGAATAAATATAAACAAAAATAATGAAGGGAAAAATCTTAGCTAATTTCATAAACACGATCTTCAAAGATTACTAAAAGCATGAGTGAGAGATTCATAGATAACTAAAGAAATGAATAAGAGTTTCAAAGATTACTAAAGATATGAATGCTGATCGTTTACATAAACTATTTCCATATATTTAAAGAGGATTTTCTCTAGGAAAGTCGTCAATAATTCTAGTGAAGCTCTAATGATACATTGATATGCTAATTATTTGTTTACAAATTTTCTTAGATTTTGTTTGATTATAAAACTTTAATTAGCCATGAATGCCATAGCAACTTAAAGCCAGTTTCAATGTGAATACTAGACTCAGACATTGTTATCAGCTCGAATGTCAACATCGTCACTTGAACACGGTTAACATTTAATCGTTTGCTTATGAGGATTAATTTAACTAACCAATTGTTACAATGCAAAGACCAAACACACTAATGTATGTACATCAACATTTCAGTTCATAATAAATATATTTTATAGCAATGTCTTATTTTAGTTGTCTTAAAAATTGCGTATAAAAAAGTAATATGTATTTCAAGTAAAAAATACATAACTAAACAAAACATTTAATTTAAAGTAAAAATTTATTCATAGAAAACTTAATTTTATTCTCAAGTAACAGTTTTCTACAAATAGTGAGATTATATTAGATACAAAGGAAGTGGCAATTCTCTTACTGTTTCTTTCACTTAATATTTCTTCTAACTGAAAATGAAATTTACTCCCGCAGGCTGAAAAAGAAAATTCCCTGACTGAATATATCAGAAATGAAATTCGTTTCAAGAATTATTTCTTTATGATTTTTTTATTACTTAAAAGAGCTATTTAAATGGAATTGTCGAAATTTCTATTTCTAACACGTTAACGACTAGATAAATATATGATAAAAATTGAGCTTCGAGATATTCCGAGGCAAAAGCAATTTGCTAAAGCCGATTAGGAATAAATAAAGAAAAATTATTTGAATTTTTTTTATTTTTCTATGAAATCTTTCTTTTTTTTTCTAAAATAACAGATTTATGGAAGATTATGTAAAATGAAGCGAAAGTCAGGAAATAGCATTTATCTTCGAAGGCAATTTAATCTTTAGTGTGTATAATAATTGAATAAATTTCATATTTTTTGTACTTAATATTCATTAATAATTCACTAGGGTTTAGTTTACATTTTTCAAAAATCAATTTTGATTTATAAAATAAAAATTTGGAAGAGTTTTTGTGTTTAACTTTAAATTTAAAATGTTCTTTCATAAGATTTTTATGCTCGAGAATTTAAACGCCTTTGAAACATTTATTTCAGAAAAAATGCCCTGTTTTTTTTAAAAAAAAAATAGTATATTTTGAATAAATTGATATTTATAGCAGGAGAGCAATATACTTTTTAGTCATGTTAATTTTAAAACTCTGTTTTATTCGTAAAAAGGAAAAGTTGCACAACATTATAAATTAGCGAGCGAACAATTTTAGAATGTATTCATGATTAAGCTAAAGGGGATTTTTTACTTTTTAAAGACTTAGAATCATTTAATCTTTTTACAGAAGCAGTTTTGAAATCTTACATGTATGGAAATTAAACAGAATCTATAGAACATAAATAATTTAACAAGAACTTTTTGTAAGCATCTTTTAATTTATTTATATTCAGCTTTTTTGGTAAATTACTGAAAATGATATTAAAGATTAATGTGAATTTGATTTTTTTCAAAAATAAAAATTAATTTTCTTTATATTCTGAAACAATGAGTTTTTTTTCTCTTCATTAAATTCTCTCCCGATGCTTCATATTTCATAAATATATTTTATAAACATTAATGTCAAAAAGGCAAATTATAAAATCTTTACTCGTGAGTAAAAATAAGATATAAGACAATTCTTCACTGAACATTTTGCCGAAGTTTCTGTGTTTTTGTAATTAAATCAAAAAATTATAAAATATCATACACGTTTCAAAGTAAAAAGTAATTTAAACGTAATAGTTTTATAAAATGTATCATTTTACAAAATAAAAAATAAAATAATGAATACAAATAATGTAATGAAAATAGTGTGGATCTGAAATTATTGCGCTGTTAATCAGTGTGGGTTGTGGAAAATAATTTATTTATGATCCATATTTATTATAACTAATTTATCCCAAAGAAAATTTGAAATTCTTAACTGGA
Source organism: Latrodectus geometricus (assembly GCA_026290005.1). NCBI lineage: Eukaryota > Metazoa > Arthropoda > Arachnida > Araneae > Theridiidae > Latrodectus > Latrodectus geometricus. The sequence goes on from JAPDSC010044878.1 coordinate 315,339, forward strand.
ACAAGAAATCAAATAGTTTAACATTAATTTGTAAGTTTTGCAATCATTTCTAGCCACTTTTTAAATAATCTTCTGAGAAATATTATACACAGAATACAAAAATATTATGTATTTAACAATTTTTTTTTTGCAAAAAAACTATTCTAAACAACATTAAAATAGAAATATTCGCGTATTTCAGATATATAAACTGCTTCAGTATATAAAAATTAAACTATATTAGTGATATATATAACTATATCACTAATATAGTTTAATTTTTTAGAGATTTATCATATAAGAAAAAAATAATTATATACATAATAAGTTGTAAAAAGGTCTTGACTGATAGGGTTCTCTCAGTTAAATGATTTGAATTTCAAGAAAAAATCAAGGGAGTGAGAGAGAAAGAAGAGATGTTGAACAATTACATAATGCTGAAAAAAAATTCCAAACAAGTGGTTAGTCATTCATTTAACATTACTTACCAAGAGTAAAAGAGAAACAGTAGTTTATCAATTTATAAATAAAATATGAAAGTTAGAAATATTCACAGACATATTATGTCGCTAAATTTCATAGAAGTATTTTTTGCTTGTTCGCATTTACACATTAGGATTAGTTTTCCCGTTTATCTACCACAGTTGTATCATGTTATATTATTTGAACTCATGCTTAATATTTATGACTTCTTTTCATTTAGCTACAACATAGCAAGTAACAAGAATTTATTTCATTTACTATATACGTTTTTAGATCTTTTTTCATTGATTCTAAATTATTCTTAGGATATTTTTATCCATCTTGCTGAAAAGGAAAAAGTCAAAACTGATATTGATTTATAAAATTTAAGCTGAGGTTACCATGATCCAAAAATTGATCTCTAATTTTAATGACAATTTATTTAACACAGTTTCCTTATGACTTTTTTGGTTTTTACTGATCGGTGCAGAATAGTCTTATTAAATCATATCTAGCCTATCTTTTGATTGTTGCTTTATATAAGCTGATTGGTTGTTTTTCTTCTTATGAAATAAACCAGACAAGAAAGAATTGAATTTGTAACCATCTGTAACAAATTACGTTTTTCCTGTTCTTATTCGGAAATTTTTGGCAAGTGAAATTTCTTTTGAAATTTTACTCTGAAAACGTAAATAGTAATATTTCATTTGGTTTATAATTTTCGAAAAAGAATAAAATAGAAATAAAAGTTTCAAAATTTAATTCAATAAATTATAAATCACTTTACAAATTTTTGTTTGAAAAATTATGAAAACTTATAATAGGTTAAAAAATAAATCTTTCAACGAAGAAGTAATTCTAAATTTTACTAAATATTTTTTAATAAGAAATAATACATAAGAAATTATAAATAAATTTTTATCTTAATGAACAGTTTCTGTTGGTTACGAATATTTTAGGATTATAAAAAAATATACCTAAGCAAAAAACTATGCATGAGCCATCTTTAATTTTTCAGATAATAAAACGAATAAAAGTCTGAAAATGCAAACTAGTATTATTTGTTTTCTTAAACTATATTCTTTAAGATAAATGATGTGTTTGAAAATTGTCCATGATTGTTTTCCTTAGACTTCCATCCAAAACCGTCACCAATAGAACAGTAAGCAGTTGCAGTGGGATATGAATATATGCGGAAAATAGAAACACATGAACCAAAAATTTAAAAAGTTGGCAGATAACCAGATGCAGAGCCCCATCATTTGTAAATGATTGTTTTTATTTTCAAAATAGGTAGTAAAAAATAAAACGCCATTATTGATCATGTTTTACATTTTTTGCGATGATAAATGAAAAGCTTTTAAGAATAATAAATTTACACTAGTACGTTTTTGGAAGAAAAACAAAAAAATGTCGACGTATTTTCCTTGTTCTATTCGAAAGTTGTTTTCATAAATAAAAATATTCTTAAAAGGTTTTTTTAAAGAAATTTTTTTTCTAGAAAAAATATCTATTTTCTTAGAATTGTAAATTTATCTGAACGAATGAACAGTGCATACATTTTACATACAGCACCTGCGAAACCTACTTAGGAAGAAAAATTGTAGCAAGCTTATTTTGAAACAGTCAGCAGCTAAGGCCCAATAATATTCCAAACAGTAATAGAACAATGTTTGTTAAACTATAGGTTATGTGATTAACATTATAGAATAAAATATTTTACGTTTGATATTATGCAGACTGTTTAGACATGTTGGACTCAGTATCTGATGATGTTTTTGATTTTTATTTCTCAACTTTTTATTAGAAATTTCAAAATAAGTAAAAGATTTCTTCAGTGAAATTAAGGTGAGTATTTAACGTTTATTTCCACTGTCTTGAGTATGTTCACGCAGATACGCAAATTTGGATTAAAAATTGAGCTATACGCCACAGCCACTTACAAATAAATAACAATAGATACTTAGATGATATTGTAAAAATTTTTTAGATACAATATCATTTGGTTTTTGATTGTTCAGCATTTTTATTCAAAATATTTACTAATTCAATTCAAAATGAAGCCGCTGTAAATATCTAAATTAAATATTCTAAAATCATATGTGAGACATTCGAATGAATAATAAAAGCAATTCAATTTTAATATATTAGTAGGAATAGAATTAAGCAATTGAATTCCATCAAGCTATATCAAATTACTTGCTATTAAGATATAACATTTTGTTGAAAAGATTTTGAAGCAGAACCCCTCCTTGTAACAAAGAAGGACATGAAAACACATTTTTAACCTCCATCTGTATCCGTAAAAAAAGTCGTTTGGGAATAGTGGGGGATATGATTTGGAAGAGCGGGAAAGGGAAAATCGTGTGCTTTTTATGTTCAGGTCATCACCCTGAGCGACAGAGATTTCAACCAGAAACAGTTTCGATTTTTACATTTTTTTGTTCGTGATTTTTTTTCTTATCTCCCTGTCCTATTTCATTTATTCATGTGATTTGATAATAAAAGTTTATTTTTTTCCCCTTTTAGCCTGTGTCACGTGAGATGAGAGAGAAAAAGTATTTCAATGAAAATAATAATTTTTTAAAACGATAGAATTGAATTCACAAATGAAATATATTGAGATTATTATTATAATATATAAAATCAAAATTATACATATAATTTATTCTTTACTTTTGCACCATTTATATAAAAATGTTGACTTAGATTAGCTTTTTTTAAACTTCATATCTTATAGAATGTATTTTAGATTTTTTTGTATACCTCAATTTAGTTAAAAGTATATAATATAAAAGACATATATGCAATATTTTAAAAATATTTGGATAAATAAATCACTTAGGATGATATATAAAAGATGAAGTATGTTCTCAATGTTTATAAAATAATGTTTTATTTTTCCTATTTGACGAGAGTTAAGCTCATTACATTTAAATTAAATATATACCAACAAGTGCAAAAATATAAAACCACAGCATTTGCGATTAATGCAGATGCTCTATAGAGATTTCTCTTTAGAAAAAAGATAAAAAATTATTTTTTTAATATTTGACTTTATTTTCAAAATTATAATCAAAAGGCAAATTTATTTCTAGACAAAAGTTGTTATCCATTTATATTTATTTTTCTGAAAGTAGAATTTATTCAGTATATTCCTAATATTAAAAAAATTATACTTATTAATATTGGAACTTTAATATTAGGAACATATGAATCGATATTTTTGGATACCATGGAGTGGGCAATATAATGGTCGAATGTTTTAATATCTATATCGTAAATTGCTTTCTCAGAGAATTTTCACAGGTATTAGGTTATATTCAAGAGTCGCAAGGGAGGAAACCTGGAAAACTCTCAAGCACCATCCAATAAACGTGAATGTAAAAGAGCAACATTTCTCTCCCGGTGTTTAACAATGACTAGGATCAAACTCGAAACATCACACCTTAAACATCACTGTCCTACTACTAAGTCACAAGATGCGCCCAAAAACTAGACCATCGTGGAAATAGTACCCAACAACTTATAGCGGGTATATCATCACCGACTGCGGAAGTGGTGTTCATTAACCGCATATTAAAATTTCTTATATGTAAATATCGCGAAGAATTTTTGCATAAATACGTTTTTAAAACAAATGAAAAATTTTTCGGGTATTTCTGTCAAAATGTTTCATAATATTTCAAACATTTTAAAAAACAAATCGTAATTTACTGGAAGAAAAAAAAATTGATCTTAATTCATCAAATTAGTTAATCAAACAAATGAAATCAATTATAGAATTAATATTTAACCACGAATAAGGCCCACTTTTCTTTTTATATACATTATTTAAAATTTAATAGTACTGTTAATCCATGAATAAAATAGTCAACATATTCTCTCGAGAGCAAAAAATTCAATTAGTATCTAAAAATTAAAAGTACGCTGGTTGTCATAAATTAAGAAAAAATCACAAAAATGACGATAACGCAAAAAATTATGCCTGAAATTTAATGAAATCTATACATATTAATCAATACATAGGAATGTACAAAATAGCATAAAAATAAATCATCAGACAATTATAGTGTTGTAAAAATTAAAATCTATATACAATGAACAAATGGAAGGTGTAAGTTTGGTAAAAAGTATCTTTAATGTAGGGTAATGTCCCCCAAAAAAGCAATAAAGTACATGCAGCAATGTGTGATGCTCTCAATTATGCGGACTATTAATTGTGTTGGAAGTGCGAACTATTGCTCTTCCATAGCAGTTGAAAGCGTGGGTAGGTTTCTAAAAGGGGATTGAGAGCAGCTGCATGTCGTTCTAGAGCGTTCCAAACAGCTCAATTGGGTTGAAGACCAGTGGTTGAGAAGAAAGCGCTTAATTGTTTCTGCTCAAAATACGCAATCAAGATGCGAGGCCTGTGTGGTCTCGCATTATCATCCTGTAGCACGAAAGAAACACCTATTGTCGCGGCATAAGAAATAAACATCCAGGATATCATCTCTATTGGTGTGACCCTTAAAATTTCCACGAGAAAAGACATGGAGGTCTGTGCGTCCACCCAAAAGGATACCATTCCAAACACAGATGCTGCCTGGTCCGTATGCATCTCTTTCACGGATGTTTGATGGATGAAAACGTGTTCTACGTGCTCACAAAATCAAAATGTGTCTACTGTCGCTTTAGAAGCTAAACTTGGACTCATTCGTAAAGAAAACAGACCTCCATTGATCAAGCGTCCAGTGGACATGTTGACATGCCCATTGCAAACGTTCCCGCTTCTGGAGTGAAGTGAGAGGGACGTAAATGACTAGTCACTCCACAGAAAGATCACATTCGTTAAGTCTTCGACGCATAATTGATCTAGATACTAACCTTCCGGAATTTGCAGAAAGGGAGCATCCAAGATCAGCTGGAATTGCGGTTCTATACCTTCGTGCGCAAAATGACAAATATCAGTCATTGGCACTCGTGGTAGCACGTGGCCGTCCTTGGCTGAATCTTCTAGATGCCGCATCCGTGGTTAGAAATTGTTGACAAAATCTATGAATCACACACGGCCAAAATCCATGAATCACATTCAACAATCTAGCCACGTCTATCTGATTTTGTTCTGCTTCTAGTCTCCCTATAGCTCGCCACCGAAATTGTTCAGGCAAATGATATCAGGAAGCCATTGTTATAATTTCGCTATTTCAGATCACAGATACGCAGGGGTAATTGCCGCTTCGCTCTGAGACATCCATTTTTATGCTCCCCGCAAATGACGTATTCCGACAGCAGCGTTACTATTTTGCATAAGGCCATATTGTTCAGATCCTTTTACTTACCAACATATTCAAATTTCATTGAGATAGGCTTGTTTTGAGAGTTATCGCTATTTTTGTCATTTTTCTTAATTTTTGGTAATTAGTGCAAATATGAGACGAGCCCATATTGACGAGCAAGTGTAACGAGGAAAAGGAATCATGGTTCAAAGAATATTTTGAGTTTGTTTCGAGATTTTTCCATAATTCTTCCATTCTGATTTGATTAACAAAATGGGAAATTTTTTCTAAGCAGTATACACGATAGAGGTGTAAAAAATTAATTTTGGTTCAGAATGAGGGGAAAAAACCCATCTGTCAGAAAGATATTAGCTCAATGAAAGTAGAGAGAAAATTAAATTAATTTAAAAGATTCAAACAAGCAATACGATGAATGATACAAAAATCACATTTCATAATTAAATAACAGTAAACTTTAAATACGTTCGCAGTGAATTAATTGTTTTAAATTTATTACATATATTGAGATAATAAATGCTTAAAAACTCTGTAACAAACATGTTATCTCAAAAGACATTGCTTTTAGAAAATCTTTACAATCATTTTTACTTGAAAGTGTAAATTTAAAGCTCAGTAAATATTTTCTTTATAAATCGTTTCTTTTTTGTGAAAAAGCAGATAGAAAAGTAATTTTTCTTTCGATTTTGTTTTTTCAAAAAGTTTCCGCCATGTCAATAAGGAAAGAAATACATCTTCCTAACACTCGAAAATCAATTAAACGACTAGGAAATGTTCTTTGGACATCTTGAGGAGGGACGTCAGTTCGATGGAGATGAAAAGAAGTTCGATTTTCTTTTGCCATTGAATAAAGGACTTAAAATGTTTTCAGCTAATCGTAGCAAACAAAAAATGTACAGTCAATAAAATAAAAAGAGGTATATACAATCGGAATGAGAAGAAGCTGAACCGTAAAAAACAGTCAAACAACGTTAGAACACTTCACTTTATTTGAGTTCTTTCCATCATATTTCAAAAATTGTTGAGTTGTAGAATGCTCGAAACGCAGCTCATGTTTCATATAGCTTTAAAATTCACAGAAAACTTAAGAGTTAAACTATCAATGACTAAAGTAAATTTGTTGTATCAAAATTAATATGAAAGATTTAAAAGTTGTTTATTCCAAAAATAAAATAGTTATTTATATAATATTACTCTTTTAAAAATTTAAAAATTTAATCAATGCCGGACATTTTTTATTTCTAATTTGCATGGCGTATTTGTACTAAAAGATTCTATAATCAATATTAGGTGAAAGGAAAAATTATTTTATTCAAAGTGCATACATGATTATTAGTGATAGTCCATAGTTTCTCCAAGTGAGACGAGAAAGTGAACTACTCATTGTAGGCCTTGTCAATGGATTAGGGTTTTTAGTTGCGTATCAGAGTCTATACCAGTAATTATCAACATTTCTTTTTTCTTATGTCACGGCAAATTTTTAAGGACACGCTAACAAATATACATGTAGGATCCAAAGTCATAACCAGATGTCGCTAGTTATAAGAGAGTATCGCCCATGCTCCCAGAAAGTAGAGAATAAATACTCAGCAACACTAATCAAGTGTTACATTTTAATAAAGTAATAGAGACTTACTTTTGCTTTACGGACGCGAGCAGGCGTTGTGCCAGTCTTTGTCTTTATATTATGCTATTTACTAGTGCGAGTAGGTACAACACCAATATAGATATGTTACTGTTGTGTAATATTTATGTAATAATTAAAGTGTGTCACAAATTTAAATCTGTGTATTGCTTAATGATCCACTGACACACTCTACATACATAAGGTTAAAAGTTGCTTACTTACCTATTATGCATGTGTAAAATAGTTTACGATAGTAGTTTTGAATGTAAAATAAAAAAATGAAATATGTACTATGAAAACAACAGAACATTTATTAAGGGATTAATTACAATTACGTAATGATACTTTAAAGAGAAATTTGAGCTTGATGTTTTTTGATAATTTCATTTACATTTGGTCATAAAACTGACACTCTCATATCGTCTTCTACATTTAACCGTCTCGATCTTTTTTTGTTTCTATGTTGATTAATACTGAAAATCTGAATTCCCACAAATAGGATGTAGAAAATAGTAACGCAAATGATGGGAACACTTGAAATTTTTTCACATGGGGCAAATAGGTCACTTTATGAAAGGTCACAGTTATCGAAAATAAAAACAGTTTCTAATTGCAAAAAATATGGTACTTAACTGCAAAAAAAAGTTTTCTTTTACCTTTAAATTAACCTTTAAACAAACTTTATTCATAATAAAAAAATGCAGTATTATTTTACTATATACATTTCTAAAATTTGGCAGCACACTTTAAGAATTAGTAGGCACACATGAGAGTGCCTCGGTACAGTGGTTGAAAATAACTGATCTAGTGATAGGAGGAAGTTTTAAGAGGAAGTAAATTACTCATGAATTACTTAGCATGGCCTTGTTTGTGGATTACGGTTTACAACTGCATATCAGTATCAATACTAGAGGGTTTTGCCAACAGTTTGTTTAATATACGATGAAATAAAAAAATAAAAAAAATTCGGTGTAGTTATATTTTTTTCCTAAATATCATTAAAATTATCTAGTGGAATATTATATTAAATATTATATTTACTTTCTTTGGTTGAAATTGTTAAATTGGCACAGAATTTTGAGTATTATATTTTTAAGTTGGTATATATGATAAAACTGCATTTTTCATGCAGTTTTATAATGGAGTTCATTTTTTTATGTATTTTTTTTATAAAAATATTCCTTTTAAAATTCAGAAAAAAATTACATATAAATTATAGGTTAGTTTTAATAATCGAACTGAATAAAAAGTATTTGTGCATTATAGTGGAAAGTGTATAAAAGTAGAAATATTAGAGCTTATATACTAAAACTTAATAGTACTAAAGAGTAATACTACTAAAAATGTCTCACTTCTTATATGACACGATAATGTAATGAAATTTTTTCATGCATGTAAGGATGTATAATTAATATTTTAATCAGTTTAATTGGAAAAAAATTTTGGTATCATTTACTATTTTCAAGTTGCATTTATCTAATTTTTACTGTCAATTCTATTATATAACTGGTATAAATTAATTTTCATTATTTTCAGTTACTTTTTTTTATTTTGTAACTATGATAATTAACCTTATTTGAATACATATATATATATATATATATATAAGCTCTACATTCTTAAAATTATCAGTAAAAATTCGTGAGCTTTTCAAAACAGAACAGAACATTTAGAAACATCTTGAATTACATTCTAGGATTGGTCGCTGTATCTTCCTAAGAAGAGATTCCTTTTCTCCGCCTCTCTGAATCCTTCTCTACGTTCCATCTAGTGACAAACCATCCATGAACAAATCTCCCAAGGCCCTCCCCCTCAACATTTCCATTCCCGACCTTCGCCCGAGGGGAGGCTCAATGGGATGTTGGGCAACTACAAAGGAGCCCTCTACCCATCCACCCTTTTCATTTGTTCCGAAATGAGGCCCCCTACACACACCAGAAATAATCAAATAAATAAAATAAATATATAGGCCTTGCACACGTGCCCATCTGTTCCGGAAACAGGCCTGCCTTGTGCTCAAAGGGTTGGATTTTTTGAGCACGGCTTACAGCGTATCGCTCGGTCCCACTCTTGATGCAAGCCCATGATATGGCCTGAAAACGATCGATATCAGTTGTTCGACAGGACGTAAGGTTGGAATCTGATACGGGATTTTAAGTCTACCATGGGTGTGGAATCTCCAATTTCAAATAAATCTCCAAGTAGGAAAAGAGATTTTAGCAGTGCTTCAATAGATATCAATTTGGGAAAGTTGGGCAGCATGACAGGAAGTCAACATTTCACTTACAAAGGAATTGATGTTGGCAAATCAATGAGATACGGACTCGAAAGCCTTAATATACGCAGCTTAAAAAATTGAACAGACTCTACAAAATGTAAGCCGACAATGGTATTAAAATATTCTGAGGTTGCGACACTGAAATCGAAAAATATTTTTATATTATTTATACTGTTAATAATTTGATGATACATTTTTTCAAATAGGCACATCTAAGTATTTTTGTTCGGATTATATTTTCTTTTATATAAACATTTCTTTGATTATGCTTGGCTGAATTATATTTTTCTATGTCTATAGATGCAAATTTTTGGACTCGAAAAATAATGAATATTCAACAACAAATTTTGCTGCTGAATGTTCATCATCTTTTTCCACGTACCGCATTTACAAGTTTACCATTCTTTTCGATTACTTCATTTTTTTTTCATCTACTTTATTAGTTACTTCATTTACAAGATTAAGTAGTGAACTTTTATTCGAAGACATAATATTTCGATACAAAAGAAACGTCTATTATACATATCAGTATATTATATATATTTCTATGCTTATTCCCCTATTACTCTATAAGATAAAGAGTAATTTTAGAGCTACTCTTATTGGCAAATCCAAATTTATAAATGGAGAATATATATATTATTTCACAAATAAAAACTATGAAGTATACGTATTAATAAATAATAGATGTCTTTTTATTATTGAAGTTTAGGTACCATTTTTATTTTCTATTCATATACCTAGAAACGTTTCAAAGTTTGTTATGAAAGAATATTTGACAATACCTTTTCAATTCATTAATATTATACAAATATAAATTAAAAATCGTTATTTAGTTTCAATAATAATTTATAAAAACATGTAATGTATGTACTACTTGTAGAACAATTGATGTCTCTTTAAGAATTAAAAGAGGCAGATAAGGTTAAATTTTTCGATTTCAGTTTTGCATCTACACTACGCCACATATTTTTTTCCTTTATTAGTTTCCTTTAGATTATCCATTATTTGATGAGAAATTTTAAAAAAATCAGTGACGAAACCACATATACCAATGGTTGCCATGTAATAAATGAAAGTGACTTTGAAACAACGAAAATGTAGCCACATACCAAAGCATTTTTGTAAAGCAGTTTTACTTTAAAAACGAATTTCACTGGAAAAAAAAAACCGGAAGAAAAATAATCGGTTATTCCCCTTGAAACTAAAACCAAACGATCATTCATTCCATCAGCACACTGTTTATTCGCTTCCAAACGATATGAAGGACAGATGGAGTGCTGACACTAAAATCGTGGGTGAAGTGCTCAGAACATTTATCGACTTACATGATCGAACTCCGTTTATTTTATTCTATTTTTGTCTCCTCATTTCGATTTTATGAACATCCTTCGGATCAAATAGAACAAAAGTTCGGTAGAACCATGTGTCTATTTATAAAGCAGAGGAAGATGAGAGAAATCAAACCGCTGTATAAAATATGAATCAATGAAATGTAAAAAACCTAATATTTCTAACTTTCTAAAAAAACTTACCTTTTATAAAAAATTTTTGTTTAAATACTTGAAACTTAAAACATTTTAATTTTAAATTTTTGTTAAATGATACTCTTATAATACAGTTGATTTTTATATATACGCATTTGAATTTCTAATAGACACTTTTTAATAAAACATGAGTTCATTATGATACTAATTCAAGCAATAATTCATTATTTATTCTTTATGTAATAAAATATGATTTCAAGCTCAAAATCTCAGGTACCGATAAAAATTAAAATTTATTATTTGATATTAAGTTAAAAATGCATAGGTTCTACTTCTTTTTGAAAGCAGGTCTAGAAAAGCGATTTAAATTTAGAGATTTAAATTCGATCGTCAAGAAATCAGAAATGTCAAGCAAAATGTTGTGCAATAATCAATCAATTAATAAAAAAAAAATGGATGTAATATTGCGACTTTCAAATTTTAAAAAATATTAAAACTATTTATGTCTTTAAAAATGTTTTCGTTTTAATTTCATCACACTAGATTTTAAATGAAAAATTAAAATATGATAAACTAAAAGTTTATTAAACTAAGCATTAAAATAGAATTTAATGTAACAGTAATTCTACAAATTTAATATTATAATCTTTTTAAACAATATCCTGATTTTTTTGTATTTTTATTACAAGAGTGTCATAATTATCATGACAGTACCGATCATTACGGTAAATGCAAAATTTAATCTCATTTATTAAAATTATAGGGAAAAAATAAATGCCTAAAGATAAGTCAACATTCTTTTCACATTGTTTTGTGCTATACAAAAGCAAATTTTAGAAAACTCCTAACTAATCACTTCAACGGTTATTGCTGTACAAAATAAAATAATAATGATTTTATGAGTAGCAACAATCGTTGAGGTAATTGCTACACAAAATAAGATAATAATTTTATGTGCAACATAGGTTATCAGGTTATCAGTTTAGAATTTAGGGGTAAAAAGAATTTTAAAGGTAAATAAAAGTGAAAGAATTCGCAAATGATTTTGTTGACATTACTTACAAAAAAGTATAACAAATAAAACAGGCAGTAAGATAATATTTTCTTGTAAATATGAGAGTATTTTATTTATAATTTCATAATTATATTAACATGAACTGTGTGTTTCTTAAGTTTTGTACCAATGAGAACAACTAGATTCTGGTTCCCGTAACTAGAATCAATCCAAGCAGATTAATTATTCTGATAAAGCGAAATGGAAATCCTCCCAGCTGAAGACCGTCTTAAGGCATGCTATCATCTACAACGTAAACTGATTTCTGGAAGGAGGATTCATACACTTTATTTGAGTGTCACCTAGAAAATTCCCAAGCACCCACCCCGACTAAAGTGCATGCAGAAGTCAGAAGAGCAAGATCTCTCTCCCGTTGATCAACAGTGGCTGGAATCGAGTCTGGGACCTTATGGTCCGAAGAACACTGTTTTATTGAAAAGTTTTAAAGTTTTTTGAAAAGTTTAAGCATTGGTTTGCCCCAATCAGATTAGGTATTAAAAATCATCAAATGTGTGTAATCTGTTCTTGATTAACCAACTTGAGATTCCATTTTCCACCACTATAAGATTCTAGATGGTAGCCGAATGTTTAACGTTCTGGTTCAAAAGTTCGCTGGTTTGCACTCCATCTTAGAATTGGATGTATTGTATTTTGAAATTTACTTTAAACTGAAGTTGCAGTTCTAACTTATACTGGTGTGCAATATGAATGCTAAGTGATAAACAAATCAAACTATTATCAATTTGAATTGAGAACCTTAATGCAATCCATAGTAAACAGTAACATTACATTTTAAGTCATTTTTTAGGTTGTTTCATTTTCACACTGCATGAAATGCAGGATTTTAATAAATGACGCCATATTACACATTATAAAATTTACTTTAAAATGTGTACAGTATTTTCATTTATAACCTTCTTATGGCATGTTACGTATTTTAAATATACACTATACATAAAATATTTGTAAAGAAATAATCGGTATTATAAAAAGTAAAAAATTATGAATAAGAGATAGTTAAGGCCTCAGAAAAGTACATTTAGTAAAATAGATAGCGGGAATATTATAGATCTCCTGCCTATCTGTCTCCTTTGAAATCTGGCCTGATAATCCGTCACATTAGGCATAACAATCAGAAGCCTCCAATGTATATATCATATGTACCTAAATTTAAAACTATTTATTTCATGAAGAAAACAACAACTGAAGGAAAAAAAGACATTCGATAAAAGACTAATAAAATACAACTAACAAATTATAAATTATTTGATGATTAAAAATGAATCAAGTAATAAAAATGTGTGAAATTAAATTAATATAACCGACAAAATCGAAATCATATATTGTTAAAATTGATATCGATAGATCCCTTTGTTGTGGTAACACACTTCAAAGTCAAATCTAACAAACTATTCAACATCTTTAGTCCCAGAAAATCAAACTCAGCGAGCCATGGAAATACACTGGAAATCTCAGTGTAGTTCATTAACACTTAAACATGTATATTTTTTGAACGGATAAATTACATTGTTGATTATTATTTTATTTTTGTGTATTTTTATTAATTAAATAATATTTGTTTACCTCATTTAAATGAGGATATTTTCAGCATATATAGCTTTAATACTTTTATTTGCTTTTTAAAATGGGACTAAAATTATTGTCTTTTTAGAAAATGAGATTTCAACTATCGCATTTTTTATTATAATTAATTTTACTTGTTTACCAATTTAATAAAATTTTAAGCCTAAAACATTATAGTTAAGTAAATAATTTTAAAGGAAAATAAGTCACCTCGTTTCACGATAATGCAATTAATTAATACAAAAATTCAAAAAACATAACGTATTTCTATAAAATTTGAAAACACAATGATTTCTAGCCTCATTTTAATAGGATGTTTTTGTGTCATCAGCCTCATTTGAATATATTTAAGAAGATAAACAATGATTTTTCGGTTACATTTCGTAAACTTTATAAGAAAAATGTGTATATTTTAAATATATTAATCACAAAATTGTCAGAAAATGAAAGAAAAATTTGAAGTGAGTGAATTAGAGAATTATTTTCACAGTTAAAATTAGGCAAAACGATAATGATTACATTCTAATCTTTTAATATCTCTTTACTTGAACTTTCAAGGAAATAAAAACACTATTTCAAAGTTCTGAATCCTTTCAAGCTTTCATTTTACGGCAGAAATTATCCTTAGAAAGCCTTCTTTCCGCCCAGAGAAACTTATTTGTTTTGTAAAGTTTAATTGGAGAATGAAAAAAAAATGAATAAGACACATGTACACAATAACATAGACCATATTCTTCGGAGTAAAAATGCCGAAAGTTTGGTCCTCCCGCAGTTAAATAGTAGATGACTTGCTTCGTAAAAGCCCACAATTGTCGGGTTGGTGCTGCGAGATATTCGAATTTCGATGCTTGAAACATGCGGTCGTATTACTTAATATCTTTGAGGAGTCCCTGCAGAAAGCCTTGCGCAACAGATTTCGCAAAAGATTTCAAACAAATTTGTGTTTGGGGAAAAATAAGGAAAGAAATATAATTTATTTTATAATATAAATAGTTTAGATTAAAAAAATAAAGAAAATTTTCTGTCGAATTGCAATTAGAATAATATGCTTATCTTTTTATCAAATTGAAAAATAATTAAGATTTATAAATAAACTCGATTACAACTATTTTTGACTTCTATTGATTGAGTTACGTAGGCTATTTGTTATTTTATGATGTTATATACCAGAAATACAGCATATCAAATTGAGTTGGTTAATGTAAATATATTAAGTTATACGATGAAACGAAAGACAAAAATGTTGTTTATATATCAAAATGATATTATTTTTTAAAAAATTATAAAACTTTTCCTCAAATTCAGTTATTTCTGTCATAAATTGTTTAGTAAAAATGTAAAATCGCTTAAATTTACAAATACGCTTTTTAAGAATAATTTTTTTAATCGTAAGATAAGCTTTCAAAAAACAATTATCGATAATTGGTGTTCTTTAAATTTTTTATGCTTCAATGAGATATCACCCATTTCCTTTTTCTAGAACGATTTTTTTAAAAAGCAACAAATAAAGTAATTCAATAAAAATTTCCCTGAAGTAAAAGATTTAAAATAATGAAATCACGTGAATGAATTGGCTACATGTGAATGGAAAGAACATGAATAAGTTTTTTTTAAATGTAGACTGGTGTTTAAAATTTACAATCTGTTGCAATAGGAGAAATGTGTAAGATGATATATTTACGATGTTTATTCTATTAGAGTTCTATTTATATAATTTTTATTGCATATTGTATCTTGAAAAATAAATCATGAAACCTTTGCTTGTATCGGTTTCAAAAGTCAAATTTTTTTTACGTCATTAGATAAGAGAATTGTAAAAATGCAAACGTAATGTTTCGCAAACTGTTATGACATTCATCTACAATTTCAACCAGTCTGAGTGTTTTACAAATAATAATTAAATAATTTAATGCCTTTCAAGCAAGGAAGACAATGATTAAGATTTTCAGACTTTAGTTTCTCCATTAAATTCGTTTTTTATAAACTTATTTCGAATTTATCAAATTTATTAACTCTATACTCGAACCTAACTAGCAAAAAATGTCGTTTTGATAAACTATCCTCCTTATTTTGTTTCCTTCGAATTCTAATATAAGCAATAATAGTTGAATTTTTAGTCATAATATTTTAACCATATTAATTTGTTGCTACATTTGCAATGCAAGTTATGTATAATTTAATCAATTTAATTAACATTATAGTATTAGTAAATATAAGCATGTGAAGTATGGGCAATAAATATTCAAATTAAATTAATACATTTTCATCAACTTATTTCACGAAAACTTTTTATTAATTTCTGTAAAGGCACTATTGATTAATCCTAAATCATTTTTGCAATTAATAATGTTAACAGTTTAAAAAAATTCCTTAAGAAAACAAAAATTGACTACATTTCATTATTTTAATGCTTAAAAATAATTTAGAAATAATTGTTGCTATAACAGTAATAGTAACTAGCAGCTACAATTGTAATCTAAACTGTTTTTCATCTAAAAATATAAAAATTACCTTTTTAAATATTTATTTTTAAATAAAAAACACAAGTTGCATTACAATTGCAGCTACTAGTAGTTTACATAAAAATTGCTGCAACAAATATTTCAGAATTATTTTTATGGTATTTTTTAATTAGGCATAAATTTGATTTTATAATTTTAATTGTAATTTTTCAAACTTTTGATAACATTTTTAAAATTAATTTCATAAGTCTGTTTCACATTTAATTAAATGTACATAAGAGACAAGTGGTAATATTTACTTATTAATTTATTTGCATTTTTTTTTTTTTTTTTTTTTTTTTTTTTTGTACAGAAATAACCGAAGACATTTTACAATCATTTTAGCAAAGAGTCATGGTTAAGAAACATAACAATAACTAAACAACTCATTATTTTTGAAAATTGGCTATGGAAACGCAATTAGTATTCTAATTTTTCCGTCAATTTATTTTAGTATTTATTATGATTTTATTATTTTCCTTAAAAATTTCATTTAATGTTATTTTTGTATTTTAGTCTTTTCCTTAATGGCTAATTTCGATGGAAGATTGTCAATTTAGGAACAACACAGTTGGCAATATCTGATAAAAGAGGATAAAGTAACTTCTTAATCGGATGTGAATGCTTATTCAGACAATTCATGTGCGTCAATCAATTTAAAAGTGCGGTTTTGTTTGCTCAACTTTAAAGGAAATCTAAAACTCATTATAATAAATAATGACAAATGTTTGCATAGTTTAAATAATACAATTGATAAATTGTTTAAACTTTACACTGAAAACACAGTTACACTGTCACATAAAAATACGCTCAATTATATCTATTATAAACAATTTCGTTTGAAAATAATTTTATTTAAAATCTGGCGTTTATCAATTTAAGGCGCAAACTTGAAAAAAAAAAAAATTATTCAATAGATATCAAATGAACGCATGCATCGCAAACACAAATAATTTCACGCAGATGGTTTTTTTAAAAAAATATTATAATAATGACCACACACATGTTAATATAAAATATTTTTTTTCCAAAGTATCCCGCTTGTTGCTTCTTTTCACTGTAACATACAGACAGCTATTAAAGAATTTAGTTTTATTTAAAACCTGGCAACACATTTCTCTAACTATCAGTTAACGTTTCCAAACAATGGAAATTTAAATAGAAATCATTGTTGTGTTTGAATGTCAACTTAGTGGGCATGTTCAACTGTATAACAGGTATCAAAATGCTTCACTCCTGCCAAAACACTGTTGGGGGTTAATGGCAGATCGCCATGACTTGAAAGTTAAAGGCTTAGCTGATGCGCCAAACTAAAATTAATTCGCTATCTTAAAGAGTAACATTACATGACAAATTTAATCTTTTTCAAAATATTCTTTTTTAAAGCTTATTTATGGGATGCTGTCACGATCACAGGAGGGCATGTAAATGAATAAAGATAAATAAGAATTTTAGAACAAGCTTGTTGACTTTATATGAAATTATTTTAATTAACAAAGTAAATTTTAATACAACACTTAATAAAATGTATACAAAAGCAAACTTTCTTATTATTCATTACCCATTTGGAAAAGTGAATGCTTGAGAATTTTCTAAGCTTCCGGTCTTAACACATCTAAGTAAAGTCTGTTACATTTGAAAAATTCAGCTAAAAGATATTATTAAGTGTAATTTTAGAACACCTAATAAGAGATCAATGGTGCAATGTTGTCCACCTTACAATGTGATTATAATGGAGTAAATAGTAACATTTTAAATATGATCACAATTGATAGGGAGGAAATTTTAAGTGTAAACATAAGTGACCTTAAAATACTTTAATGCTTTATGTAAAATGCTGAAATTACTAAATATCATGTAATAAATGTGAATATCAACAATATATATATATATATATATATATATATATATATATCATTAAGTCTTCTGGCTTAGACAATATACGCATATCACTGTTTTAAGTTTTCTTAAAATATAAGTTAATCTCTTTTAAAGTTTCCTTTAAAAGTATGCTAAAGTGCATAAAAGTAGAGTGTGTCAATAGTCCATAAACAATACTCTGTTTTAAAACTGTCACACTTTTATTACTACACAAATATTGAAGAAACAGTAACGTTTAGAAAGTGAAAGCTGTTTCGGTGTAGTGCCTTCTGGTAAACAACATCTTATTAAGACATAATAATCGCCTGACCGCAATACAAAAATAACCGTCTCTCTCTCTCT
>JAPDSC010044878.1:333819-359433 GCA_026290005.1 Latrodectus geometricus
TTGAATATTTGAAACCAATACAGAGAACAATGCGTTCAAATATTCAAGAAATTCTTCCTCAGTAGTGCATTAGAAAACAAAAAAAATCTAAAATGCATCTCACTAACTTAGTTAAAAATTATTTTTAAATTATGTTCACATATTGTTTCCAATTTACTGTAAAATGTTTGGTTTTCTTGAAAAATTATGAATCAATAGCTCTAGCACTAGCTAATACTGGTTTTACAAGGAGTTCGCGTGGGTCGTTACACATCAATAAGGTTGGGTTATTTTTATACCATGTTTCGCTTATCGAAACATCTAGAAAAACTAAAACTCGCTTCTTATTTGAAGAAAGAAAAAAAAAATATGGGTTATTTCACTAAAATTTGCCATATTTTTTCTATAGTGGGAACAATGGGATGAGACTACAAGAGGAACTGAATGTACAGTATTTTTTAAAGTCCCTCAAAGTTTTAATTTGTCTCTATATTTCCATTTGATGTGATGATCTGGAAGCCTTTTGAAGACGTTTTTTCCAACACACCTCGTGTTGTCATGACATTTTCTTCCAACTGAGCTATTGATTTCCTGTCTGATAACGAACACTAAATTCTAAACAATACCAAGTTCATGGTGCATCACTAAATAGGAAGACCAGTTTGAAAAATTAGATGTAGCCACAAATGCAGGACGTTGTCTTGTCTAAGACAAAATTTCACCTGGCAACAATGCTGAATAAAAACATTTATGATGCCATTGGTAAGAATATCCCTTTTGTGCAACAATGATTTTCAAATTAAAATTATGCATATCGATTTGGCAATAACCAATGAAAATGAGATATCTCCATTATATGATATTTCTGAACAACCTATAATTATTATCTTTTTTATACCAGCAGATGTTTTACACATGACAGATACATCCTGAAGAAAAAAAACTGAACACAGTATTTAATAATGAAATTTTTATCTTTCGCTATCTAATAACTGAATGGATAGATGAATAGAACGTTCTGCACTTTAGAAGTTTGTAGGTTCCGGCCTCATGTGCTTCATTGTTATATTATAGGTTGACACTTGAAATGGAACAAAAAATCCACTTTAAATTATATATCTTAATAAAATTAGCTTTCACAAGCTCAATAGACCATTCCAAACTTGCTAATGAAAACTTATATTAAGGGGCTATGTCTACAAAATTCAAACAACGTAAAATAGTCATCTATATAATGTTGCATTACTAACTGATTGAAATGCTTTATTTGAGACGTTTTGAGAACTAATGTTTTTGCACATTTAAATATTTCCTCATTTTAATGTCTAAAATAATCCTCCAGAAACTTTTACATCAGCCTAAAGAATTCATATCAAGTCGCAGTTAATTAGCATACAACCTGACGATCATAAGCTAAATTACTGTATTATTAAAAAGTAATATAATTATATTATTTACATAATATTTTAAAGCATAATTTGAATGTATACTATTCCTTTTAGCTCCATTAGCTACATGATATTAAAATTTATATTAGCTAATTAGATGCAATTGAGATTGCCTTTTGAAAGTTTTGGGAGAATTGCACTAAATAAATGTTTTTAATATCGTTTCTTGAGAATAACTTGGAAGTACGAGAAGATTATTTTACTACAACTAATTCGCAAACGAACGCAACTGGAATTCTATTTAATAGAAAGAAACAAGAGGATACCAAATCAAATGATGATCTCGTAATCAAATTAAATAGACATTGAAATTAGGAGATTGTTTTTAGAAACTTCGGTTGAACAGGAATAGGTAACTGAAAATGTGAAAAATTAAAGTAAAATTAAATAAAACGTAAATATATACATTTATAAACATACAATCAATACCACTAAGTGAAACAATTGAGTGAAAGTAATTTAAGTAAAACGGTGGTAATTGAAATTTTATATTCCCCATTCCTAAACTTCAAATACAGTAGAAAACGAGGGAGGAAAAATGTTGAAATATACAAAACGCCAGAATGAGTTGATGTTTACTGAATAAACACAATAATAACAAGAACGCACACAACTGATTTTCAAGACAGGATATGAGTTATGCACAATCTCAAGGAATTATTTTTAGATCTCAAACGATTCAGATGCGTATATATACCAGTAGAAATGGGTTTTTGATATTTAAGAAAAATCACGAAAAGAAATGCTAGAAAAGGTTTCCCATCTATTGTTTTTTTACGATTTTTACAAAACAAAGTTTTCAAAATTCTTAACATGAACAGATTCTTTTTACTTCAGTCGGAAAACTGTATTTTATATAATTTTAACACGAAACAATGTTTTCTGAGAAAAATTCAAACATAAATCTATCTCTATTACTTCTTAAAACAGAATTTTCCAATAAGTTATTTCTCAACTGTTAAGAAATAATGAGAAGAAAAGTAAAAAGAATAAATACATATCTAAAAAGAATGAGTAAAATTTAATAAAAGAAATCAAAATATTCTGAGATTCGCTTGTAAATGAATTCTTTAATTAAAAATTCTTGTAAATCACAAATAATATAAATATAATAAATTATAAATTTTATAAAACACATGCACTCTTTTCCATTTTTTATATATACATTAATTTAATTTGTTTTTTTTTTATGTATTGTATATATAACTTGGTGAATAAATTAGTAAAGTTAATCCAATCATTGAAAAAAAAAGATATTATATGCACTCATATATTTACAATATATCCCGTGAATTGCAGAATATTTTCTTAAATAAAATTATACATATTTTTCTTGAATATAGATTAAAATCTTATTTTTTTTCTAATTATGACATGATGCATATGTATATAAAAAAATGTGTGGTAAAAAATTTTTTGCTAACTTGAGTTCATTTTTATTTTGGTACTAAAATAATCATGTTTAACGTGGATATGGCTTTTCAGCTGGTATAAAAATAAATTAATATTTTAATCAAAATTTCAAAAAGAATGCGTTATATAAAAACAAACTGTGAATTACAGGACCATAAGAAGGAAACAATTTATTTAAAATATCGTCTGCAACTGATTCAGTGTTTACTATAAATAGTTTATGGATATTCGATATTCTTATTAGCTTATACTAACTAAAGAGAGTTATTTTTCAAAAGAGAACACGATATTGTATTTCCTATTCTTTATATATAAAATCACAAATTTATTTTAAACATTCCATTTCAGTCGTAATCCAATTTCGCAGGAATCAAAATAAATCGTTAAAATAAAAGATATTATTTTAATTTATATATTTAGAAAACTCCAATCCTGTAATCTCACGGAACGCCATTTTGGCAAACGATTTCAAAACCATGTATCTAAAATAAAGAAAATTATTAAAAAAGCGAAACTGACTTGGATGAGAAAAGTAAAATGAATTATAAAATGAAATACTTGATTTGCATCCCGCATTGTTAGTTTCAGTGATGATGAAAATTTAAACAAAAATAACTTTGCTAATTCGCCACTGAGCGTAGCTTGTGTCATTTCTTCGTAGTCCAGTCTTCCCTTTTTCGACTGACAGTGACACACATATGAAGTGACGAGTAATTTCATTTTGCCTACTTCAAGAATTTCACAAGAGCCTTGAATGGGAGTTAGCATGGACTGGAAAATCCGCAATTTTCTGAAGTGGAGTAGAGGAATTAAAATTTCACCCTCACGGCAGAAAACAAAAGAAGTGGGTGATTCAGCTCTGGGCAATTCCATTACCCCAAAAATCGCCCCCTATAAACAACAGAGGAGGATAACAGCTCCCTATTCCCCCATTGAAGGGTGCGTGGTTGTTGAGGAGACTCCAGATCCCTTCCGACAAAGGTGGATCGACAAAAGTATTTAAAGTCTTCTCTATTCTCTCTGCTTCTTGTACTCTCCCAAACTTAACTGTAAAAGAGAATGGGTGAATGTTCTCCTATAAAAAATAGTGAATCTTTCAATATTTATCCAGATTTTTTTGACTGACTTTTGGGGTTGGGAAAAAAAAAAAAAGCTGAGGATTAAGCAGAAATAAAAAATTCCCCATTCAGCAAATGTAGTTGGTCTTTCGTCAAATTTAAATAATCGCTGTGGGTTTTTCCCCCCTTCGACAAAGTATAAATGTTTTTTCAGTTTCTATTACAAATGTATTAGGACGTCTTATCGCTGAAGGATTTTTTGCTTTCAACGGGCAGCACCCGTCACTATTTGAACTCTTTTTATTCACTTATTTAAAGATAATCTCTGCATTCGTTTAGAATAAAAAATATTAATTTAACTCAGTTCAAATTCAATGATAATATTGGCTACTTATGGCTTAATTACTGTTTTCATCCCATAATGTGATTTTTGACTCATAGTCCTGAATCATAAATTAAGTCATATGTACATTAATTTAAATATTATGTGTATATTTTGCGTCTAAGTTTGCAAAACTATATTTATGTCCAAAGCAGAAAATTGTAACTTACATTGCAAAGCAAAGAAATCCTTGAAAACTAATGTATATTGAGGTTATAGTTATAAATCAATTGAAGACACCTGGAGAAAACAGGCTTTTCAAGTGATTAATCTACTAAAAATAACCCCCATTCCATTGTTTTTTAAAACTCTTCCTTACATTGATGCAAAATATGACCTTATTTAATCTAAGCAACAGTTTACCTTGACATTGAAATAGAAATCTGTAAGAAATTAGAGTTACCGTTTAGAAATTTATATTTTAAAAAGTATACTACAATTAAAAATATAAAAATATATAAAAATCCTCGATGTTTATAATAGCTACAAATAATCTATGAATGAGCCTATCGTATTATGGTAAACCTTTAATCTGCAATCAAGTGCACTCCATATATTTGGTAATATCAATGGTTTCTCAGGATCAATCTCACTAAGCTTTAGTTAACCCAAACAATCAGTTAAATGCAGATCAGCCAATCTTTATGAGTTACTGCTATCAAACAATTGATTAAAGTGCAGTTAATTGACCATAAGGGTTAAGAAGATTTTGGTAAGACCAGCTTTTACAACCGATGGTAATTTCAATCTATAAATATACTCATGTTCAATACATGATGTCAATCACAGGACCATATAAATTTCTAAAATCATGTAAATTTCAAGAGCCTATTGATAGTAAAAAGAGTAATAAGATATGCATAATGGGACCTCAGCTAGAGATCTTTCCTTTCCCAAATGTCACTGATTATCTATGGTCAAAATTATACAGCCGAATTGCAAATATGCACGATAGCGTACAAATATTACAATGTTTCTAAAAAATGGCAAAGAAAAAAATTGTCAAGAATGAATTACAAGCTTTCCACGGATGAATTGTGAAGACATAAATATTTTTAACTCAAGTCTCTAATGAATAATAAAAAAATACGTAAGCATCTTGATTAACATTTACTTAGAAAAATTTTAAAAAATCTTCAAAAACAAAACATTTTATTTTGCGAAAAATATATTTATGAAGGAAATATCTAAACGTCAATTTTCGAATAACTATTTCTAGAACGAAGTACTAAATATTAAAAAGAAACTTGATGTCTTTCATTGCCCTGCACGAAAGAAACATGCTTTCAGTAAATTTATATTTCAAAAGGTCAATATAGCCTATTTAAATATCATTTATATGCAGCGTCACTAACACGATTATTGACTTCCATTCTGTACGCTCTTGAGCACAGACAAAGGTCTTTTAAAATATTATTTCCTTATATTTTCATAAATTGCAAAACAATGAAAAGATTGGTTTTGTTCAGCTGTAATTGAAACTAGAAAGAGCGTTTAAATTATGTTGCCACTTCTTCCTTCCTAAGTTATTACAAAATATCGAGGAAGTTCCATGTTGACGACATTATCGTAGCTAAGTGATTTTTCGCTACTAATGGATAAATCGTGTATGATTATTTAGAACTTTGTACTCATTTAGTGTTTGAATTGATGTCTTTATTATCAATTTAAAAAGAGACGTCATAGTTTAAGGGAAAAGATTGCAACAACTTTTATTAATGTTCAGTCAATATCCTATATTGATTGAAAAAGTATATGCAATTTATTTGCAAAAAGATTCTAGATTTTATGAGACAGTTTTCCTATAATTCAATCTCTCGTAAGAGATCTTCTTTCAGAGATTTCTTACGTCTTTAAATTACTTCTTTCTTATAAATACATATTCTAGAAAAAATTTATTTAAATAAAAAATTGAATTAAAAAAATTTGTCTTCGAATATAATTTTTTTATCTTTTACACTAATGCAAGAGGAAATATAGAATAAAAATATTAAATTTTTTAAGTATTTTTCAGATTTAAGAAATTAAAATGATTTTTTAAACAGATTTCATAAGAAAACTAACAAAAAATTTAAACATTTGGCTGAATTGTGTTTATTATTTGAACGTTTAGCTGTATTGTACATAAGGTGTTAGCACAATAAAAATATCTATTAAAAATCTGATAAATAAATGTAGTTTACAAAATTTAATCATGTCAAATGATGGTAAATGAAGAAACTAAGTTTGAAAGTGTTACAGAGTTTATAAATTTGGGCTCAAATTGTCAGTATTTTAGTTTGAATATGATGTCAGAAATCAAACAAAGGATTAATGGAGATAATCGAAGCGCTTTTGCATCACAGAAAGTAATAAGATGTAAGGCGATAACAAGAAAAACCAAACTATTAGTCTTAAAACTGTGACCAAACCAGATATTATTTGTGGATCACAGACCTGAACTTCAAAAGATATTAACAACCTGAGAGGGGAAGATTTTGAGAACCAAATTTCGACCAGTCAAAGATGTTGATGTTTGGAGGAAACGATACAACTAGGAAATTCAAAAACTGTTCAAAGAAAAATATAAAATCAAAAAGAATCCAATGGTTGGGACACATTAAGAGAATGAATGAAGACCAACCCAAAAAAAAAAATTTTTTTTTTAACATCAGTATCATGGTCAGAGAAAACGAGAAAGACTAAGGAAAAGATGACTCTAAGAGGTTGAAAAAGATAGTAAGAACTTGAAAATAACAAATTGAAGGCAAGACAGACTGCTTTGGAGTCGAATTGTTAGGAAGCCCATGGTAGAATATAGACTGTAGTGCTAGTGAGTTTATTTTTATTATACCCCAGGGTTTGATTTGAAAAAATTAAAAATTTGAATTACTTGCTATATTTAATGACTTCAATCAATGTGTAGAGAACTTAACGATATATATATATATATACGAATGCAGTTAGAGACTTATTATTTCAAATTTTATATTATATTAAATGAAAATGAGATTTTTTTAATGAACGTATTTTTATATTACAAGTAACAGTTCCAAAACTGTTTTATTTGCAATTATATCTTATAATTCTGTTAATTGCAAGTAACAGTTTTAGAACTTTTACATAAAAATATTTTAATCAAAGTATATATTTTAAGTGAAAGTAAAAGGATTATATAAAAGAAACAAAGAAAATGATGAATACACATTTTTACTATTCTTTACAATCAAAACTTTTACTTAAAAAGAAAACATTATTTTTCTGTTAATATTTAATATCATAGAAATCTATTCCGATGAAATATGAGTGAAAATTCTCGAAAATTATACTTTTTTATTTTTGATTCGCTACTCTCTTGCCAAGTGCTGCAACTCAGTAATTGGTTTCGTATTCCAATGAAGTCATTAAAATATTCACTCGAGAGCTTAATGATAATCAGATTTCTTATTTTATGGTTTAGAATTTTTGAAATACGAACGAATTCATTAAGCTTATATTAGAGTCTTTTTAATTATCTAACTAGAATAATTAAACTAAATAAGCAACGTTTTTAATGAAGGAGTAAATAGGCAACAAATTTTTAAAAGTTTGACAGGAAAAGCTACAATATAAGGTTTAAAAACAAGATTATGATAAGTACAAAAGAATAACAGGGATAAGATTACTATCCTAATTTATCTACAATTTATATCAAGTTTTATTAATTAAAATTTAATAAGAAATTTTGATGAATAAGCAAATACATGTATTTAAATATACTTACAAAAGTCACCAAATAAATATGAAAATTGGAACTTACCTAAAAAGAAAAAAAGAAAAATTTATTTTCAAATGATTTTTAAAATATAAAATTCAAAACTAATTTCAATAACGCATTTGTCAGTTTATAAAGTTATTCGAAGAAAATATATGTGAGAAATAATGTTTTACAAGATAGAATAAGAATTAAAAACAAATGTCTTTATATATACTGCTATATACAGAATTACATCAATTTAAAAAATTAATACATGTATTACTGACAATCTTCTAGTTGTTCAGATATAACAACTGATTTCATTAGAAAGGAAACAGAGTATTTACTTTTTTAATGCGTTTATTCAAATAGACAAAAATAATTTTAATCATTCAACAATATTATTAATTTTTCTACAATATAAAAGGTCATAGGCAGGTTTTGTCATTGTCACAGTTACAATGACTTCAAAATCAAATAAAAACAATATGTATACTTTGAAGTTATTCCTATGGTTGTTCTTAGAAAAATATTCTTGCAAAGATGTTATTATAAATAATATGCAGAATATGAATAATAAGTATAGCAATATAATATAAATATAAAACACATTTAATAACTATATCTCAATTCTTTATTTTAGAAATTTAATATGAAAATATTTTTAAAGTTCATTTAAATTATACAGGGTAAACAAGAGTGTTTTTGCCGTTTTTAATCACCCATAAGAACATGACCCATAGAATGTTAGTCTTCGAAATAATCACCATCAGCATCCAACTCTTTCTGCTAACGTGTGTCTCCAGTTGTGCAATCCCATTGAGGTAAAACGGGTTTTACAGGCTTCTTTCCTTCACCAATAAAGAAAACTTGGCGCAAGTTTTCTTTATTGGTGAAGGTTTTTCCCCGAAGATCATTGTTCAAGGAATGGAGCAGGTGGTAGATTGATGGTATATATGGAGTATAGAGGATGGCATAAAGTCTCTTAACTAAGTCGCTGTATGGCGTTCTTGGTCACCAGCGTGAAATGCGGTCAAGAACAGAACACCCTTGCGAATAACCAGTGGCTTCTTTTGCTGCAATATCTATTGCACATGTTCCAATCGTTGCGAGTGCAGGTCCGCAGTGACTGCTTGGCTCGTTGGTAAAAGCTTATAGTGAACCACTTAACAACTAGTCCACCAGACGCAAAGCATAATATTGCTTGGGTGCATAGGGGGTCTTGTGCTATGCTGGAAAGTATCCTGGGATAATAGTGCTGTGCTATCATTCACTGTACTATATCCAAATGCTTGATATATTCGGCAACTTGATGCAGCACTTGACAAGCCCACTTTGGTGTCGTAAAGCAAAAAAACACCGAATGAGGTACATCGACACTTTCATTTTTCTTCCTTACAGTTATGATTGATAAATATGCGCGGTGGACCTGATTTTATAACAACTCACACGAAAACGCAAGAACTTTCTTATTTATCCTATAGATCTCTGGAAACAATCGATCTTATTGCAACATTTTCAAATGAGATGTAGTTTCGATGAGATTGTTTATTGGAATAGGTTCAAGGAGAAGAAGGGCCCGGGTTTGATCCTGAAAGAATGCAAGAGTGAATTATGTATGTATGTATGCATGCATGCATGTGATTTACGATCGTTAAAAACAGTCATTGAGAATTTACGAATATTTCTTTATTTTTAAAAATATTCTCTTATAATGGTAATATGCCATTAGTACTTTATTTCAATGATAAAAACCTTTTACAATAACTAATTGTTCTAGAAAGATTGCAGATGAATTTAAAAAGTTTATTCAATAAAGAAGATTTTATGCATGACATACTTAAGCAAAAGTCATTACGAGTCTAAAAAAATTGTTTTTTTTCCCTCTGAAGGAAAAGATTTCAAACAGAAGTGGCATTTTCTCATTAGGGCTTCCTAATTTGAAAGAAGGACATAAAATATCCGCGTCATAATTACATTTTGATGTATTCATGTAAACATCGTGATGAGTAAAAACATCCATTACGTCTGCCATGAGGAACTTGAAGGGAAAAAACAACGTAATTCCGAAAAATTTACACTAGTGTTATAATAACGATGATTAACATCTTTTCTTTGAGTGTTATTTGTTTAGGTTGCATAGCAAGCACTAAAATGTTTACAATACGCGACATGGCACATTATACTATTGAAATTAAATTAAAAGTTTTCTCAATTATAATGCAAAATTCCTTTGTTTATCAAGGAATTATAATTGCGACTCGAAAATATTTGTCTTAATAAAGTAATAAATAAATTAAATAAAAATAATACTAAAATCATGTTTCATAAGGAATTAAGTTAATAAATACTGACTTCACTAGAGAAACATTTTTGCGATTAAGGGAAATAATTTTTAAATAACAACCTCATCAATGAACAGTGGTTCAAAATTGAGTAAAATGTCTCATTATGCATTTTATGATTTACTCCGTTCAATCTCCAATAAGTAATTGTGTAATTAAAGTATAAGTAATTGTGCATAGAATCCTAGTACACATCTTTATTTGTACAATATTGCAACTTAAAAGTAAATTTATGAAAAAAAATTATTGTTTATTTTTGTTGGCACCGCACTAAATGCATAACACACAAAATTAGACTTTTCCAATAGATATTTTCTATTGGAAAGCAGACAGAGTCATCGATAACTTTAGACAAGATCCCATTTATATTTCTATATAAAAGAATGCTACTTAATAAATAAGTTTTTGGTAAATCAGTCATCGTCATATTAAGATCAGTCATACAAATCATAAAATCAAGATGATGGTTGATTTCCTAATTCAGAAATATATGAATATTACATAAAAATGAAATGTACTGTGAAAAGAGTAATGGAGTAATCTCTCTGTCATATCAAGAGTTTGGAGTTAGATATCTGGTTTGAATTGTAGACAAAGCATATTACGATAGACGCTACGATTAAATAAGATTATTAATGTTTAATAATTCTTAAACCGGTTCAAAGGTAAAAATCTTCTTACGTTAACTTGTTGAAGTGAAGAACGAGAACAAAGTAAACAAAGCTCTTGAGTTTGTTATTGAAAATGCGATAGCGTAGCACAACTGAAAATGTAGCCAATGATACATCTCAAATGTTGCAAATGCTGTTCCCTTAAAAACGTATAGGAACAAGTAGGCAAATCTACTCCAACATATTTTTGATGTTTCATTTCTTATGACATGTTTATGCGATTCTTATTAAAAAAATCTGAAGACATATGAATATGAAATCATTTTGTTTACATGAAACCGTTTTGTAAAGTGTTGGTTAAAGTGCTTGCTTTTATTGAAAACAACATCTAGCATGATATTCAAGCATGGAAATTATAGTAAGAAAGTGATAAATTTTAAGGCAAAAAACAGCTTTGATCGTACCAAACATTTCTCGTTCCAGTCTCTTAAGAAATTAATTATACAGTAGTTTCATGATAAGTAAACATTTCCTGAGAACTTATATTATTAATTAAAATAAAAAACACAAGACATTTTGCTCGGTAAGTGCGGGATTAGTCATGGCCGCATCGTTCCAAAATGGATAAGCGCTAGTTTGAAGTGTGCACAGATTTTTTCTTCCGGAGGGCTTAATCCCTCATCTTACTCTGATGACATGAATGGGAAAAATGTAATGTGAACCATAAATTATGAATCCATGAATCAGACGCAGGTTGCATAGTTTGGTGAGTACGTTTACGATGTGCAGCAGGCTGGAGTATAAAAAAAATGTATTTTGATTTAATGGTTAATTTATTCATTCAGCACGTACTCCGACCCGCTAATATTTTACGAGGCAAGAAAGTTTATGGCTCTACAAGGGGTATCTACTAAGGGTGAAATCTCCCCTTTTTCTCTATACAAAAACAAACAAGAACGTGATTTCCACCATTTTTACGATGGCTGCCGAATTCTAATTAAATATTGACGTAAAATTCACCTACAGATAAAATAACTAAATTTTGAATGATTTCAATAGATAAAATAATATGTATTTGTTTACTCCTCTTTTTCTTATCTTCAGTAAGAAAAGTAACAATGCTTATGATTTACCTTCAATTGATATACACTTTTTATTCATAATTTAAAATAAATTGAAGTAAAAATATAGTAATTACAATTTTTTTAAGTTGAAAGAAAGTGCAAATATTTAATATTTTACGAAATATGTAATTACTTTATTTATAGTGAATAGTAATTGAAATTTCTCCTCGAATAAAGAAATTATGTAAATACTGCGATTAAAATTTTTCTTGCTTTATTTTATAAAAATGGAATAAAAATTCTGAAATCCATCAATTAATATGATATCCAAGCAATTATATAAATAAATACCACTACGTGCATTATAATCACCATTATTCTGTTCACTATATATATATACTGTGTTCTATTAATCACCATTATTCTGTTCCATTAATCACCATTATACTGTTCTGATCACTTAAAAAGAGATTTAATCGGTGTATAGGGAGGAATAAAAGCAATTTTAGTTTGCTTTTTAAATTCAGAAGAAGTTCTATTTAATCTATATTAATGCAAGCATAAAAGGTTGAAAAAATTCGTTCTGTTGAAAATATTAAACTCTTACAAAAAATTGTAAACTTTCATAGTTTAGAGGATATTATTTAAATGAGTATATGCGCTGACAGTTTAAACTATGTATTGTCTTTCAAATTAAGATACTTGTTTCAACCAAACTGATCAGTAATTTTTTTTACCAAATGAGTTGCACTGATTTGAGGAATGAAATAGTATTTTAGTATCATGGAATAATTAGACTAGAAGTATTGCATTAACAGTCACAATTTAAATATTTTATTATTTCCTTCCTTTTCAATCTCAATAATGAACAGGTTTCCAATTTTTGATTTAGACAATTTGAAGATTCGATACTCATATCAGTGACCGTGTTATTACAAGCTCAATAGTTGATGCCAATATGCTTTCCCATATACCTGTATAAATTTAACAACTTTATATCCTCAATACGATAAAAGACGTACATGCTAAAGTTCATTGATTAACGTCATGAAACTTTTCGAGTCTATTTAATCTCTAATTCTATGAATTTAGATCTATCTTAGTTAATGAATTATTAACAT
Source organism: Latrodectus geometricus (assembly GCA_026290005.1). Lineage (NCBI taxonomy): Eukaryota > Metazoa > Arthropoda > Arachnida > Araneae > Theridiidae > Latrodectus > Latrodectus geometricus. The sequence goes on from JAPDSC010044878.1 coordinate 346,956, forward strand.
CAAATATTTTGTGGATACCTTATATAGTAACAGTTTGAATAAGTGGTACTCCTATTTTATTGTAAAAATTGCGTTTTGTTGCTAAAAAAAATTTTTTTTAACATACTTTTTTTGATTTGATTATTTTAAAGGATATTACAATTTTTTATAAACAGCATAATTATTTGTAATTCAACTGAATTTTTTTTTCAATAAATGCCTGAAAAATAATTTATTATAAGTAACAAACATGAGTATAATTTCAAAAATTAATATAAGTGCTTTCTTATAGAAGTCCTTGGAAAAAAGTTTTAGCTTTCCCTATAAATTTCTTGATATAAAACCTGAACTATCATCATTATGTAAAATGAAATACAAGTCATCTTAAACACAATACGACCTTCTAGGATAACAACCCTTATCATAAACTAAAAGAACAGTGCTATTTATTTTAAGAAAGAAGCCATTTCCTATCACTAGTAATGGCGGACGATATATTATTCAACATAGTAACCTCCTAAGAACACCCTTTTATTTCCACGTCTCCCAAGACGCACTTGAAGTTTATAAACAATCCAATATAATAAAACTTCCCGTTCGAGGTGCCCCATTAAAATACATAGGTTTGGCAGACACTCAACTCGGAAAACTGGATCGGCACCAGAAAACTTTTTGGCGACGACATTGGCGATCGTTTGTCATGTCTTTTTCTTCGCACTGGACATTTCTTTGTTTTGTCTCTTTGAAATATGAAAGGTTTTCGTCTGGTCGAATAAAAAAAGATCCTTGAATCGAATTTTTCCTCTCCTATTTTAGTAAAGTGTTTTTTAATGTGAATTTGGTAGGAGAGGCGTTTGCCAAGATGGTAAAAATTTAATATATTTATTTTACATATGGTAAGTATTTGAGATGGAGCAAGGCTTTTTTTCTTTAGTGCAATACTTGGCAAGAAAACATTTTTATTCACCCTTCCATTGAAACTTCAGGGAATTCCGAAACATTTGTATTTCTAGCTTGCGAAAAAATATGGGGAATGTTCACACCATTTTAAAAGTGGAGTTTCATTTTATTTTTATCGTATCTGTTGACAATAATACGTCTATTCTTTTGTTAAGTGAATTAGTAAAAATTTATCATTATTTCTATAAAAACAGGCAGTTTGAGTAAAAGTCTGAGTTAAGCTCTTTATTCAAATTAAAAATTTATCAAAAATATAAAATTACCTGATTATTAAAAATTTATCTTTGAATTATTCTATATATTTTACATTGACAGTGCCACTACTTATTAAATATTTAAAAACCAGAATTTTAATTGTTTAAAAATCATATTCGAACTGAATTATTCAATGCTGATCATTTTTGCTCTTTTAGAGCTCTGCTATATTTGTTTTTCGTCTGATGATTTCAAACAGGTGTAACATTTATTTTTGATAAATATATAATATTTTTTAATCCTATTTCAATTTGTTATTGGAAAATAAATTATTCTAAAAAATGTAATAAACAAAAATACAATTTTTCAATTCAATTGAGTTATAAATATTTCTAGTACAGTAACTTTTTTTTTAATCATACTTGTATTTATATTCCAAAAATGCAATAAATAATAAATCTTCTATAGTTCTTTTCTAGAAAATGATTTGAAATGACTTCAACCTGCTTGAGCTACAACGAAAGTTCTTACACTCAAATTTTTTCTGGATGAAAAAGCTGAAGCTTTATTCTTCTGAAAGTGTCACGATATGCTGCAACATACACCGTAACCAATCAGAAACGAAGTCATCTCTTCTTTTTAGCTGCAAAATCTTATCATCTTCAATGGCTTTCCAAAAAGGAAAGACACATGTCAGGTTCCCTCCTGCAGAACTGAGTATCAAGGGAATAGAGATACCAACTTGCTGACATGACGAACAACGCTTGAACGGCTTCACGTATCAAGTTTTTCGGTTATCGGCGACACGCATGCATTTGAGCAGGGATTTTCTTTTTTATTTTAATATTTTTACCATCGGACCACTCATGTCGTTAGGGCAAAGGTAGACTGACGCCATCGATTGGTGTAAGACTGTGGCGACTACGCGGTAGCATCACCTGTATTGATTTATTCTAGAACAAGGACCTTTTCCATGGCATTTGTGGACTGACTGTGGAAATGGAACAAGAATTCTTTTCTGTTTGTTTATGGAAAAAAATCGCGAAATGAATTCAGTTTCATTGTGATGATAATTTTTGATCATAAATTAAAGATTTAAATGTAGTAAAACACTTTAAATGCGAATTCTACTTTACTTTCATCAAATAAAAATCGTTTTTATAAAAACAATTTTTATATCCTTATAACATATAAATAATGTGTAAACATAAATTTGCTTATAATATTTAAATATTATAAGCAAATTTTTGTAAACTCAATTTTTCTAAAATTGTAAATGGAACAAATGTATTACAGTAAGATTTTATTAAAGAATTTAACTTTAGCATAAATGTATTTACATAAAAAAAATTAGAACTAATTTGTATCGATATTATTTCATTCAATAATTCAAAAAATAAAAAGTTTTTTTTAAATCATATATCGAAAGTCATAAAAACCACAGCTATTACTAAATTAAAACAAAGATTTGATGTTCTAAAATTTGCAGTTTTTAAAACTTTTTCAGAAATCTAATTGCAATGAAAGAAGAAATTAATTTATTATTAGGTATTTTAAATTATAAAGATAAATAATAGATACGAATTTCTTTAAAATAATGGAAAAATAAATGAAATTTCATCTTTTCCATTAAAAACTTTAAAATTAATTTTATGAAGTTTTTTTAGTTTGAATAAACATAAAATATTATAACACAAAACCCTTGCATAAATCTCATTTAAAATCGTTGCTAATAATTAAATATTTCCGCAATAACATACTCGTTGTTATAATAAACATAAAATAAATTCTACTCCCCTCTGTATTTAACTTCTTAACTGAATTTATCCATTTCTATAACTTTATTTATTTACAATAACATTTTAATATCGAATATCCATTTTGTAACAATAAAATGATGCACTTTATTTTCCCTTTTCTTTGGAATATTACAAACTTTCTTTAAGTAAATTTCTCTCTTTATTTCAGTGCTAGAAGTAATACTCATTTTTATTTGTATTCAGTCAAATTGTATTGTTACTGTAGATTTGACAATTAATAAGATTTTTCACTCATTTATAAATGAAAGGTATTAAAAATCAATTTTATTTTAAATTCTGAAAGGTAAATGGTTCATTTTTTAGACTTTTAAGTTTTAGTGTAAAAGCGAAAAAGAACTTATTAATATCTTATTCTCAATCAAAACTTCTGAAATCTTTTCCTCAAATATTTATGAACTGCACTTAAATTCCGTGCATGAATGACTTATTTTAGTGTGAATTTTTTAAAATATGTATTTATGAATACTAACATTAATTACGAACTTTACAAATCTCGAATGACGAACACTTTTTAACGTATATTCACGATTTGCAAGTATTGAAGATTTTACGAACTAATGGGATCCCTAACGTAGTCCCACAATCACAGTGATAATTCTAATCCCCATTTATGAACTAAAATCTTGAAAAATCTCTTCTTTTGTGAATTCATTCTCATTCATATTTGTTTGTATTTATTTTTTATGATCTGATTTTTTTAATTAATATTGTATCATATTTTTTTATTTATATTTTACAAGGAGTGTGATGATGGCTTGGAATTGCCTAACATTGAAACTTAGATGTAAAAGACTTGTCAATTTATGATTGAAACAGTGTTGCATAAAAATTGATACCGTGATTATTTTGACATACATGTTAAAGAAACCATCGTAATTGAAGAAAGCCAAAAACTCTTCTCTCCTGATATCTTGAGTGAAGAGGAGTTATTCATCCATGAATTTTGACATTGTTGCCCAAATTTTACTGTGAAAGATTTTTTAAATAAAAAGTCAACTTTAATTCCGTAATTTACATGTAGAAAGAACTGGATGACTAAATGATTGAGAATATACTAAATGAGAATGAAAAGGTTTTTTAGATATTAAACAAGGAGTAAATGGGACTGTATACAATTAAGCAAATGAACGTCTAACAAGATTGGGCAACTTTTCTGAGAAAAATGCAATCATTTATTTCATAAAAAGGTGTTTTTAAAAATGTAGTTTTGAAATAGAAAGCATAAAATTATGATGACTTTGCTTAACTTTTTATCATTAAAATGACATTAATTGTTTTCAAACATAAATTTTACTTTGCGTATTTCTTATATATATACTAAATGAATTTTTAATATTAGTACTTTATTTGCAAAAAGCGAATAAATTTGGTGAAAAAAATTATTCTAAATTACTCTTCTCTTTCAGGAGCTTTTAATTTTATGAACCTTTTAAGCGATTCCTACTAATACAGGTTAGAGCGTCTATTATTATTAATTAATTTATACTTGTATAATATAATAGTAAATTATACACAAGCATTAATATAATTTATTATTTTTGATAAAATATGTAATCTTACGACACAAAAAGATATTTTCTTAATTTTTTTCAGTTATATTTAAATACAATGATCGCATTATCACTAATTTTCCTTAATTAATTTAATTCATATTATTAATTAAAACCACAGAAATTAAAGTTATGACATTTGTAATAAACTAATTTTAAAAGCAATTGATTGCAGTGAAATTCTTATTTGATTTTCTTAAAGTTCATTATAATGAAAGTCGTGTTAATGAAATATTCTCAGTAACATATAACTATTTAAAATATATATACATCGTTCTTTTCATGTGAGAAAATGTTATAAATGTCTACTATCATACTAATAAACTATAAATTTAATAATAAAATAAACCTTCGAATAATTCCAGCATTTATTTAATGCTAATTGTATTAAAAAAATTATAAAAAATTCGTAACAAGAAAAACTGAAGAAAACAATTTAAGTGTTTTTTGAAATACAAATGTATAAAAAGTAAGAGTAATAAAAATATACTTTGGAATAAAATAAATATGATGCAGCAAATAGTTGAATATTGGTGACAAAGCAAACAAACCATAGACGAAGTTATGGGAGACAAAACAAATAATAGAATAATATAATTGTCAACAGTTGCAGTTAAAGAACTTCTCTGACAAAAAATGCAAACAATCAGACAAAAAATATTAACAAGAGAAAAAAATAGATAGCATTAGCGACAAAATAAAAATTTCAAATGTATATTAATAATTAAACAAATCATATTATTAATAATGAAATAGTCAGTTGAATAACATTAATAGAAAAAGAACTAGTTAAAGATAATTAATGACAATATATAGAATAAAAAAAGGAAAGTTTTATATCGCACGTAAAAGGTACAGGAACAGCTGACTTTCTTAGATATTTCCAAGAGCATAGTTTCTCTAAGTACATTAAAGAGAATTATTTTTTAAAATAATCTGTAATGGCACGCCTAACATCAAAATCAAATTACTTTATCCCATGGAGCAGAAACATAACAGTCGACTTTTAAAACTACAAAAAAATAAGAAAACGCTCTTCTTTAACATAAAAGTGTAATTTTTTTACTCCAGAACAATAAGGCTCAACAAATTTCTATTCATACGTATTTTTCTACTGCGCGCGGTCGTGTGATGTAAAACGTGTAAAAAAGAAAATGTAAATTTTAAAAATACCACAAATAGTATTTTTTAGAGGAATATGTTGTTTCCACGCTGTTTTTAAATAAATTTTACCTAGTAAGTTACGGAATATTAAAATTCTACAATAGTTAAATTAAGAATAATTTATGTGAGGATGTAAGCTATAATTTCTAATATTAATTCTCACTTTATGAAAACTTGATGTTTTTTCTTAATAGTAAAGGAATATAATATTATTAACCATTAAGATAATAAAACAAAAATTATAAATTTATTTTTTATTTCACTGTGATTTTTTTAAGTTTGTTTTTGTTATTTTAATAAAATAATTAATTAAGTTTGAAATTTATATTTCGAAATAAGTGTTTAAAAAAATTAATATTTTTAGAATAATTCTAATGAATAAAAGTAAAAACAAATTTAATTTGAAAGGGAAATGATTAAAATATCGTGTTTGGTTTATTTTCAAGTAGAATTACTTTCTAAGAAATGAAAGTGTGAAAAAATTTTTTATTTTGTTCTTTAATAGTATTTTTTTTTTTGTTTCTAATGGCGGGCACCCTTGAGCAAGTATAGTACATTAGCCGCAACAAGGCTGGAAACTGCTACTCATCTTATCGTTACCCGGTGGGCACCTATGAACCAAGTCACGGAGGTACGAGTAGCATCGCCCACGCCACACCACCACAAACCCGTTTATAGGGCGGGACACATTCATTCATCATCTGAAAAAGGACAAGAAACACAGAGAGAGAAAGTACATCCATGCTCGAGCCAGGATTTGAACCCAGGTCTTCCCCATCCGTAATCAGTTACGCTAACCACTAGACAGGTTGAGCGGCTTAATAGAAGTATAATAATATGGAAATCAAGCAATTAGATCTTAAACATGAATTACACTTAATCAAACCCACAGCGTTATAATTTCCTAAACTGGAAACAATGCAAAGCAATACCAAGTTCTTTAATAACGCGTATTTTTATTTCCAGAAAATGAGATCAAAAAGTGAATTAAACATATATATATTTTGAAATTCACTTAAATTAAACATATATATATTTTAAAATTCACTTGTCTTTCTTTATATATTTGTTAATATTTTAGCGAACAGAAAATCTGTTATCTGCAATTTATTCAAACAGATATTTTATTTATGAATATATTATTATTGATCTATCCAATTCACTGTCATAAATGCGAAGTTCACGTATAATAAACGTAAATTAATTTGTAAATGAAGTGTTGATGAGAGAGTTGTCAAATATAACACAAAAGTAAGTTTTGTTGTCGATACGCATGCGTTTCAATAATATGAAGTTATATGAGCGCTTTGAAAAGAGTATTCATTGATGCGAACACTCAAATACTATTGATATTTTCATAACAAAATATGAGTATAGTGTATTTTATATATTGTGTTGCTATAATTCACAGGGAATAATTCTTTTCTATAACTCAAATTCGTACACTTACTGCTTTACAGTGTTACAAACTGTTTGGCATAAAACAAACACAACAATTATAATTTTGAAATTAATTTGTTGTGTTCTGTTTATAGCTGGTTTGATGAATGGATGGTTGACTTAGCGGATGGGTGCATCCTTAGTTAAGAATTTAACATGAGTAAATGAATCCTATCTAGTTATGAAATGAAAAAGTAACTATAGAAATAATGTATTGAAAACAGAGAACATTCATTAGGTAATTTTTTGAACATATAGATGACATATAGATGAAAAACAATAAACGAAAATTTAAAATACTTTAAAAATTCACTTCTGATTGAAATTTTAGTTTAATGGTAAGTCTGCAGTATAATACGTAAAAATGTATGTATTGCAAAACACATAATTAAAGCTCTAAACTTTTATTTAAGTCATTACGTTAATTTGATGTTCGTATTTTCGATGTTCGTTGTTTATATGAATTTGAAAAGAAAAACATCAAATTAAGACAGTGAACCGAAAAACAGTAGCAGAATTTATATAAGATAATTTTACATGGCATACCGCAATAAACAAAGATCCCTCCCTCCCAAAAATAAACTTTTGATTAAACTTTCATTTTGTTCATAAAGTTCAATATTGTAAAATAAAAAAGCATGCAAATAAACTAAAAGTGTCTTAAATTATGCTTTGGATCATGAAAAACCTCACGCCAAGATGAGATGAAAACAAATCGCAAGAGATGTAGAATGCTTTCTTTTAGTGTGAACTGAAGACAAGACTCTTCATTCGCATTTCCAAGTGTTCAAATATATTGGAAAAGCGAAAACACATCCGTTGAAAAGGTCAAAAAATAAACTTTTTCAAGAATGAAAAATCAAAAACAAATATCGTTATTTTTTTTTCAAGCAAAATTATGTGAGAATGTAAAAAGAATGGGGGTCCGTTGCCGTAATTACTTTTCTCTTCTACCAGAGGCTACGTAAAAATAACAATTTTAAAAAACGGAAACAAATTCTAAGCTTTTCCTAGAAATGATCCGAAACGGATTGTTGATTTGCTTAAACTAATTATATCGTGGCATAAGCAAGTTCACAGGAAGTTATGATTAGGATTTAATTTAATTACAAATTCCATGATCAAAATTTCGAAAGGAAACAGTTTTTTAAAATTAACCTAAGACCTCTTCCCCCAACATATTGCTATTCATTTTATTTCGCATTCTATCCAGCCTTTCTCAATTTAATCCCTGACAAAATTTTGGCGAACAAACAAAATAAGGATCTCCTTGACATGGATGTTTAATTACAAAACACAAAATTTTGTAAAACTGAAGCTTAGCACAAGATAACTTGCTGATTATTTTGAGAGGTGTTGATGATTGAGAGAAGTCAGATAAATATAAGAAAACAGCAACGAAGTAGTGAATATCTCAAGTAAAACAATTTTGGTATGAATCTATTTAGAAAATTATACATTGATACACTAAAAATATCTCGTTGTGTATCTGTATTTAAAATACATATATATATAGATCTACTTCCCACTAACTTTTGGGATTGGCGTGACATAAATCTCACTTGAATTTCCTGTAAGATTTTCCTTTTTTCTTATTACAGCCATCGTTGCTACTAAATCTTAATTCCTTACTTTTTCGGTGTCACATTTTATTTTCCTACTTTCTTTTGTTCGCTACTCAGACGGCTTTTGCACCCTAAATCTTTGGAGGAGCCTTGTACTTTACTCCCCTCCGAACTTCCCAGGGGTATTTTACACAATTCTCTATTCGTTCTAATGGGGAAACATTTTTCACGGTGCAGCCCTATTTCACTCGCAGGACCTGACATTTGCAACAGAAGCTTTTCACGTATCTTCGCAAGGTATTTCCAACTGAGATCACCTCTTGCAACAATACTTGCAACATTCCAGAGAATGCGGAAAGATAGCATTTATATTCGACTTCAGCTGTACTCGTGCTAGTTCCACTTGAAAGTATTTTTGCATTCTGTGCTGCTTTTATGCTGAAACAGATTCATCTGCATCCATAAATAACACTGTTTCGAAAATGCAACTTAAAATGAATTCGTATTATTAATATAACTTTCACAGAAATCTTAAAATACCATGTCAAAACATAAAATTAAAAAACTTTTACCACGAAGAAAACATTTGCCACGTAGAGATAATAAACTAAGTTGTCTTAAAAGTTCCTTATTTCACTTTATTAGATATAAGCATTTAAGAAAAGATATAAGCAATTACTTTATCTTATATCTTTTCTTACCTCATATTTTAATCATAGAAAATTTCATTTGAATCAAATTTGCATTTTGAAAATCGGATATAAATTATTTTATTATATACACAATTATCCAAAGATAAAAACTTATTTTTCATTGCTTAAAGTGTTTTTGACTTATATCAGTTCTTAATGACTTGATGGGAAAATATCGTGCAAAAATAGACACCCAACACTCAAAGTATTTTATTACAAACTTTTAATAGACAAACACAGTTTTGCATAGAATGTATAGTTCGAACAAGAAAAAACTCATTTTTATATTTTTGATCAAAATACTTAATAGACGTTTCGTTTACTCAGTTTTTTCCTCAAAAGTATTTTCATACAAATGAGTTTTACAACCTATTTCTATTTTGCTTTAATTTCACAAATATAACTCATTAATTATTGCTGGCGGTGAAACATTGGAGTGCACGATTTTTTTATTTTAAAAAAATGATTTCAAAACTCGAATTACTGAAATGCATTATATATATATTTCAAATTAAACTATGACAAGAATTAATTAATTTTTTGTTATTTCAATTAATTTTAATATTACCGAGTATTGATAAAAATGGTACTTTTTATACATTATATACATGCATTCAATTCAGTTCTCGTTTAATAAGACGTATTATAATATTTTCGTAGTTTTCTTAGGACGATTCACAATGGAAAGCATATGATGTCAAGTTATGCCTTAATTATTTTACTATCGGAACATGAAATTTAAAATAAAGTTTACGTATATTTTGCAAATTGTGTACAATAGTGCACAAAAAGTTTACGTATATGCATTGTAGCAACCGATTACTGAATATATTCTTTGCCAACTAAAATATTCATTTAATCATAATCGGCATCTCTATACAATATCTTTATTTCTTTCTCTTTATAATATATATATATATATATATATATATATATATATATATATATATATATATATATATATATAACATTTTTTATTGACAAAAGATCATTTGGCATTAAGGTATTTGTTACCTTTCAGGATTTTTATGTTCATTTATTAAACTAAATACTCTATATATAAGTCGTCCCCTGAAATTACTTTAGATGTGACCAGCTCATATATATTAGGATTTTATTGAAAGTCTTATAGATAAGAGAAATGATTATAAATTCCTGGCTGGATGCCATTTTTTAGGAGAATTAAAGAAAGAATGGAGGAATTTCAGAAAGCCTAGTATTCTGATGTGTAACTGATAAATATCAAGGATTAAATATGGAAGTTGAGACGGCAGCTATAAAAACTTCAGTCTCCAAAACAGTTGTGGGGTTATTCCACCTATTTTTTCTAAATTTGAAGAAATGTATCTATTTTTATTCTAAGTCACATAAAACTTTTTGAAATGTATTGCATAGTTATTTGGGAAAAAGAAATATATTATTTTTTTCGGTCCATGACTGTAGTGTTCGATATCTTGTTTAGTATCGATCATACATTTCCAGATTTATGCTTATTGGAATGATACTATTTTGCACTAAAAAAATATTTTATTGTTTCTTTATTTAGTTTATATAAGGTATAGGGTGTTAAAAATGGAAGTCAACAAAGAAGAAGTGCAGTACATTCACGAATTTTTTTAGGGGCGGGGGGAAATAAAGGCAAAAATATAAGTCAGGCAGTTGAAAATCGGTAACGGTGTTTATGGTCCAGATTCTGTAACAGCTAATTACGGGTAATTTTGGTTTCATGGATTCCGTTCAGGTATATTTGATATATCTCGCATAGATAAGTCTATTATCGAAAATACCAAGAAAATCTCAAAAATGTCCGAAGTTTGCCAGCATGTTAGCAGTCCAGAAGCTAAATATTAGCTACAAAATAGTTGGAAATCATTTGCACAAAGCTAAATTTAAAAAATGTAAATAAAGCCTTGAGGTTCATTTAAATATAATGGATTTCTTTCTCGCAATCTACAAGTTTACATAAGGAACTAAAATGAATTTTGATGCTTTAATTTACTGCTATATATTCCTATGAAAGAGATATATTTCTCTTTATTTGTTACATATTTCAATATATAACAAATAAGAAAGAGGAATACAACTCTTGCTAGTCATCGAAAGGCAACTCCAAGAAGATTAAGATATGAAATATAAATTTATATTTCACAAATTACAAACTGTTTGGATATTAATTTGTATTGAAAATAGAATTTTTCTGTGAGGTATGGAAAAATATAAAATCAGTAAGTGTTATTCAATGATGACCGCAGCGATGAGGAGTGAAAGGGCTTTGGACGTTTTGTTGGAAGAGGACAAACCATTCACTTCTCAATCGTAGATAAAGTTGATCTGTTAGGAGAATGGGTTTGGTATTCTAAAGAAAACATTCTCTATTACTGACCACAAGTGCTCAAGAGTTGATAGAAAGGAAGAACAGGCTACTGACGGAAGCAATTTGTGAGAATAAGAAGAAATGTCATAGACTGATAATCTAAAAATTGGTAAAATGCTCTATTAAAATAAATGAATGAAAATTCAAAAGATACAGAAAGTAAAAATCTATAAATGTCAGATATATAGTCCTGTCTGGTAATGTACCTGTAAAGCGTATCAGGTTATATGGGAACGGAATCCAATACTACCAAGAATTATAATAACGGATGGTGTGAAGTAGGACAAAATACCAGAATTGTTCATACAATCATAAAACAAACGCTTATAATAAGTATATGATCACAGAAAATGTTCATTCATAAGAAAACATAAAATGTTTCCACGATGTGTCTAAATTCTAATCTGATCATAGTGGTGTTTTTATCAGAAAATATACCGTCATGTAATTAAAATGTGCGTTTCCATCATTGTCTTTTATAAGCAAAAATTTGTCGAAGTATGAATATTCTAACTTACCTCAATCGAAATAGCATAGTTCATGTGGAACCATTTAATGTGACGTACTATTTATTTGTTATAACATGATTGCAGATAAAATCAAGCTTTTGGTTAATGTCATGCATTAAACATACAAATTCTTACAAGTATTGATAATGCCGACAATACAGCTGCACTTGTCTCCATCACCATTTTCTCTTCAATCTACTGATTTCATATTCCAAAGATAAGCTTTTGGA